>NC_069399.1:137669909-137702430 GCF_026875155.1 Cherax quadricarinatus | reverse complement strand
CACTTTCCCCATGGAGATAAGGGAAAAAAAACAAGAAAAAAGAACTAGAAAGGGAAAATAGAAAAAAACCCCGAGGGTGTTGTTATATCGCTTGTACATGGGATGGTAGTGTGACCTAAGTGTAAGAAAAAGTTTGCAAAACGTACCCGAAAAAAATTTGGGGATGTTCCTTTAAAACAGAAAAAAGGACCAAACCCGCAATCCTTTCCATCATGTAAAAAAAATTTTCAGGCTTTTTGTGTTCACTCCCCTTGGGGCAGGCCCGGGAAAATAACCCCCCTGGGGGGGTTTTTCTGTCTACCAACCTACTACCACAGGACGGTAGAAACCCCCCCTGGGGGGTTGCTGTCTACCCCAACCCCCTAAACCCCAGGAGGGGAGTTTCCCCCCCTGGGCGGTTTCTGTTTTACCCCAACCCCACTACCCCCAGGAAAGGTAGTACCTCCCTGGGGGATTTCTGTCTACCAACCTACACCACAGGACGGGGGAGTACCTCCCCCGGGCGGTTGCTGTCTAAAACCAAACCCACAACCCCAGGACGGTAGGACCTCCCTTGGGGGGGTTTCTGTCCTTTCCAAACCCACTACCACAGGACGGAAGTCCCCCCCTGGGCGGTTGCTGTTTCCCCACCAAACCCACTACCCAGGACGGTAGTAAACCCCCCTTGGGGGGTTTTGTCTACCAAAAACCCCCCAAACCACAGGACGGTTTGCACCTCCCTTTGGGGGGCTGGGGGTCCACCCAACCCACAAAAACAGGGGGCGGTAGCCCTCCCTGGGCGGGTTTCTGTCTACCAACCTACTACCCCAGGGCGGGGGTACCTCCGGGCGGTTGCTGTCTACCAACCACTTTCCAAAGGGGCGGGGGCACCTCCCTGGGCGGTTGCTTTTCCCACCGAGGCGGGGTGGCCCAAAAAGGAAAAATGAAAGGTTTTTTCCTTTTTCATTTGTAATTATCAGGAGAAGGGGGTTTCTAGCCCCTTGCTCCCGGCCCTTTTTTGTCCCCCTCTTACAACACGCATGGCTTTGGAGGAAAAAATTTTTGGGTTTTACTTCCCCCTGGAGGTAAAAGGAAAAAAAAAAGAACAAGAACTAGTAAGGAAAAAAAAGAAAAAACCCCCGAGGGGTGTGTTTATATATGCTTTTAAAAGTATGTGTAGTGTGACCCAAGTGCAAGTAGAAGTAGCAAGACGTACCTGAAACCTTGCATGTTTATGAGACAAAAATGGACACCAGCAATCCTACCATCATGTAAAACAATTACAGACTTTCGTTTTACACTCACTTGGCAGGACGGTAGTACCTCCCTGGGTGGTTGCTGTCTACCAACCTACTACCTACAACTATACATACATGTGCACATTTATTTATACAGACTATTCTGAGTTTTCTTTGATTTTATCTTAATAATTCTTGTTCTTAGTACTTTTCCTTTTATATCCATGGGGAAGTGGAATAAGAATCTTTCCTCCATAAGCCATGCGTGCTGTAAAAGATTAGATTAGATTTTAGATTTTGCCACCGAAGTGGCTAGTTTATTGTGCACCCCATATCCATCCTGTGGACGGTAGCGCGAGAGCATATGGATACACAAAAGGCCTAGGAACTAGGCCCCAAAGGGTTAACAGGAATACATATGGATTTATATCTACATATCTATAGTTCACTTATCTGTTACAAGCAAATTTAGGAAATTTGCTTAGTATATCTGGTATCTTTTTCATTAATAAGATATCTTGACATGTCCACATAGGTTTTTATTAATACGTCGGGCTCTGTATTCCTCAATAAGTGGACAATTAAGCACATAGTGTTCAAAAAAGTGACCATAGCCTGATCACAAAATTTTACATTTAGTTTGATCATCATCTGTGTGTCCCCAAACTGCCAGAAGTACTTGTAACCAAGCCTAAGCCTGGCCACTACAACATCAGTCAGTCTTTTCACATTGCAAGTTGCTCCATAAACATACTTATCTACTTTCATGTTATCATAGGGGGTTTTATAGATCTACTCAGGCTTCTAACGCATCCTATAACAATCTTTTTTCATTATTTACTTCTCTCCAATAATTATTCCTAATGCTAGACACAGTTATCCCCAAAGTTATATTCTACATTCTCCTTCTCGATACTCTTCTTGGCTAACATATCAACTTTATCATAAAGGGAAGAAATCCAATGTGTGATGGGATCCATAGCAATTGTACATTAATTCCTTTGTCCCTAATTTTTGAGTATCTGTACCTGGCTTCCCCCAATGAGAAATGTTGTTGGAGTCATTATTTTGAGCCAAGAGCCTTCAATGATGACATAGAATCATAATGATGATAGAGTCAAGCTCAGTGTCATAGGTTAGCTTTAGCGCCATTAGGATTGCAAACAATTCATTTTTGCAGTGTAGACGCCCAGTTGTTAATTCTTATGCCTAACTCAACAAATTTATTATCGTTCTTAACTAGGGAGTGGCAACAAGAGCAGATGCAGCCCTGCCAGAAGACTCCTGTTTAGATCCATCAGTGTATATAACTTGTGATAAACTTGTTACTACCACTAGGTGAAAATTTCTTCTGAGCAGTTGCTCTAACAAGAGATTTAAGGAAGGGATTACTAGCAATGAGTTTCTTGGAGGGACTTGTAGGTATGTGATATTAAATGAACACATCTTCCATGGAGGGGTGAAATGCTCTTGTTGCCTACAGTGATACAGTTCATGCAGGTTATAAAACTTAATGCAATTGCACGTTTTCACAATCCATTTAGATCTGTGTGTATTTACCTCAGACACTTGGTAAGTTTTCACTGTGAGTGTCTGGTTCGTTTCTAACATTCTAATACCGAGTACAGTGTTAATTTCAACAATCCTATCACTGATACTAGAAATACCAAGCTCCTTCCTCATGTTAAGAACTTTTGTAGTTCTGGGACAGCCAAGAATAATCCTGAGATTTCTTTTTGCATTAATTTCCAAGGGTCGGAGAGAACTTTCTCTACTAATATCAACATGGGAGCAGCATAATCAATTAAGGACCTAACATGGGCTATGTACATCATTCTCACGATTCTCACTTTTGCACCATAGTTGGGATTGTAGCCAGCAACAGCTTGAGAGCATTTAGCCTAGCTTTACATTTCTTTTTAAAATTGTGGTATAGGGATTTGTTAAAGGGTACATCTAACACCAAGATATCTGTAAGTTTTAACGTAGCTAATGATTTCACCCTGCAAATAGATGGTGGGGGATGTCGTTTGCTTGTTAATATCTTAGTTTTAGAGGAAGATATTATGAGGCCTAGTCGATTACAAATTGCTTTTAACTTCATTAAGAATGGGATTCATCTTCTTATGCCCTGTTTTTATGGATCATGATATCATCAGCATAGCTTATAGCTATATTTTAGGGGAGGCAGGTAGAGCATTTAGGAGAGCATTAATCAGAATATTAAATAGCATAGGACTAAGAACCCTCCCCGCGGTGTACCTAAAGACATTTCTTTAGAACACTTCTGAAGCCTTGAAAGGACAGAGGAAACTCTATTTGACAGGTATCCTATTATCCAGCAGAGTAAGCTACCACCAATAAATTTATTTTTGGGTATTCATGTAGTATAACTGTTCTGTTTGCAATATCAAATGCAGATTTTAGATCAAGAAAAGTGGTAAAACTAGTAGAGGGGTGTGCAGTGAGAAAGGTGGAAATACAGTTCTGCACACTTTTACCTTTCATGAACCCATAGAAAGGGAGGGGGAAAGTTGATGTCTGATTCTGTAGTAAAAGTCTGTTAAGCATCATTCTTTCAAAAGTTTTACAAAGACAACTAGTTAAGGGGGATCGGCCTAAATGTATCAGGCTGTTGGGCTTAGGATAGGCACAATGAGACTATTGGTCCAGGAAGTAGGAAGAACGCCCTCAATGGGAACTGAGATTATACAGTGCCAACAAAGGGTTATCAGGCATGTGCCTTAAGTTCTGAGAATATCATAGGGTTTTACCATCCTCTCCAGGAGCAGTTGATCGACCTTTGGTTAATGCATTATCTAATTCATACTCGGTAAAGAGGCAATCACTCTCATCAATATTTTGGCTCATAAAATTAATCAGTTTCAACATTTCTTCAGAAGTACTCTCTAATTTTTTCTAATATGAGATGGAAGGCTTTCATGCCTGGATGTTTTGGACCAGTCATTTATGAGGTCATTTGCTTTTTCAAGAGGAAAGGGATGAGCAACATTGCCAGTCTTTTTCCTGGTTATTTTATTTCCATCTTATGAGTGAGTGCTGTAAAAGTCAACTAAAATGCCGGGAATAATGGGCTAGTATCCCCTTTTCCTGTACATATTACCAAAAAGAATAATAATAAGAAAACTGTCAAAGTGGGAAGTCTGAATGTGCATGGATGTTGTGCGAATGATAAGAAAGAGATGATTGTGAATTTTATGAATGAGAAGAAGCTAGATGTGAAACAAAGCTGAAGGGGGTGCGTGAGTTTTAGTGGAGAGGAATAAGTGGGATTAGGTCAGGGGTTTCTAATAGAGTTAGAGCTCAAGAAGGAGTAGCAATAATGTTGAAGGATAAGCTATGGCAGGAAAAGAGGGACTATAAATGTATTAATTCAAGGATTATGTCGAGTAAAATAAAGGTTGGATGTGAGAAGTGGGTTATAGTAAGTGTATATGCACCTGGGGAAGAGAGAAGTATAGAGGAGAGAGAGATTTTGCGAAATGTTGAGTGAATGCGTGGGGAGTTTTGAATCAAGTGTGAGAGTACTTGTGGTTGGGGATTTTAATGCTAAACTGGGTATAAATGTTGTGGAGGGAGTAATAGGTAAATTTGGGGTGCCAGGGGTAAATGAAAATGGGGAGCCTTTAATTGAGCCATGTGTGGAAATTATTTAATTTCCGAAGCTATAGTGCCTAATAAGTGTTTAATGTGTTGATTTGGGTCAAAATGTATTTGTGTTTTGAATGGAACCAACTGGGTTCCCGCTGCGCCTGCGCAGATGTGCGGCGATCGAGGTGGAACTGGGGCACGAGGTGGCGGGAGTGTTTTGAATGTAGTGAGGAAGCTGTGAAACATGGGATCAGGAAATTGGCGTTCACGGCGGCCTAAGGATTAATATAGGCCTCACTTCCTAATAGGAAGTGTCGTAATTGTTCCTGGTGAAGAGTGAGGGAACGAGATTTACGTGACCACCGTGATAAAGTGGTAAAATAAGTGGATAATAGTAGGACCATGAGTGACGGGTGCGCCGCTATGGAATGTGTCCAGGGGAAATTACCCGTGAGTTAATCCTCACTCATCGGTCTCAGATCTTAATGGAGTGACCTCTAATGTGTATAATAATTATGAGACGTTAAATCGTCTTGTGAATGGTAATGTAATCAGTGATAATAACATTAAGTTAAGAGAATGCGGGAAGTGAAATAAATCGCCCTGCTCCGAGTGAACGCGTGGTTTCTCGTCCCGAGGATAGCGAAATTTTATGGAATCACGACTTCTAAACCGGGACAAACCAACGGATACCTCGTCCTGCTGGAATAAGAACCGTGTCGGTGTAGCAGGACATCGAAAACGGATGGCGAATGGGGAAATAAGGAGCATCAATCACCCGCAATTAAGTAACCGTTCTAGTTATAGCAGACTGAACTGGCCAGTTAGGTATGTTTTAAATTGGATAGGTTATGGGTGATCCAGCCACATCAAGTGACCACCAGAGAATAGCTGGTAAGTGGTGGGATTATGTACAAGTGTTTTTTCCTTGATGGGTATATCCATGTGTAACCTACCCCCCCCCCCCCTTCATTCAGTTAAACTATATAATCTATACAGTCCACAATTTAATTAGACGCCGAACTTGGGGGTGCAACCCAATTTATACTGGTCTCGGATAGATATGGATAAGATTGTGAGGGTCGAGGGGCCACCTGCAGTGACCAAAGTTAGTTAGTTTAATATGTTTATTATGCACCCCATACCCATCCTGTGGGCGGTAGTCACCCCATACCCATCCTGTGGGCGGTAGTCAAAAGATTTCAGAGGTACATATTGGTCCAGGGGACTGGACCTCAAAGTTTTGATAGCTGAGCAAGTTACAGAGGTAATGAATTCACAATTTACAAAAGTAATGAACTCACAATTTGCAAAGGTAATGAACTCCAGGTAGGTCTAGTCACAATCATGACAAGTTACAAAGGTATTTACAGATTACAGAGGTACACAATGGGTCCAGGGACCGGGCTCCAAAGTTTTGATGGCTGAACTAGGTACAAGGTAATGAACTCACAAGTTACAAAGGTAATGAACTCACAAGTTACAAAGGTAATGAACTCACAAGTTACAAAGGTAATGAATACTGTAAGAATGGTTACTTACGTTTATACATGGCTACAATCATGAACAAATTTTAGAGTAATGAGCAATTCACACTTCCACACCCGGTCACAACTGTAGTGAGTTATTGGTGCAAATGTTGATTGTTGAGTCTCTCTCTCACACACACACACCCGGTCACAACTGTAGTGAGTTATTGGTGCAAATGTTGATTGCTGAGTCTCTCTCTCACACACACACACACATACAAATTCATACACACACACACATAAACACACACACACACACACACACACACACACACACACACACACACACACACACACACACCACATACACAGACTCATACACACACATGCACACACACACACACACACACACACACACACCACACACACACACACACACACACACACATACATACACACACACACACACACAGGATCCATACATAGCTTTAAGCAGAGGTACGATAAAGCTCACGGCTCAGGGAGAGTGACCTAGTAGCGATCAGTGAAGAGCGGGGCCAGGAGCTCGGACTCGACCCCCGCAACCTCAACTAGGTGAGTACAACTAGGTGAGGTGAGTACACACACACACACACACACACACACACACATGCACAATGTTTACCTGGAGTTTACCTGGAGAGAGTTTCGGGGGTCAACGCCCCCGCGGCCCGATCTGTGACCAGGCCTCCTGGTGGATCAGCGCCTGATCAACCAGGCTGTTGCTGCTGGCGCACGCAAACCAACGTACGAGCCACAGCCCGGCTGATCAGGAACTGACTTTTAGGTGCTTGTCCAGTGCCAGCTTGAAGACTGCCAGGGGTCCTGTTGGTAATCCCCCTTATGTGTGCTGGGAGGCAGTTGAACAGTCTCGGGCCCCTGACACTTATTGTATGGTCTCTTAACGTGCTAGTGACACCCCTGCTTTTCATTGGGGGGATGGTGCATCGTCTGCCAAGTCTTTTGCTTTCGTAGTGAGTGATTTTCGTGTGTAAGTTCGGTACTAGTCCCTCTAGGATTTTCCAGGTGTATATAATCATGTATCTCTCCCTCCTGCGTTCCAGGGAATACAGGTTTAGAAACCTCAAGCGCTCCCAGTAATTGAGGTGTTTTATCTCCGTTATGCGCGCCGTGAAAGTTCTCTGTACATTTTCTAGGTCGGCAATTTCACCTGCCTTGAAAGGTGCTGTTAGAGTGCAGCAATATTCCAGCTAGCAAAGTCAGGGTATTTCTCCAGAATGGTCTGTAATATACCACTGTGGATAAAATACTTAGCCATTTCTTGAACACTTCTGAGTGAGTTGTTTCTAAATTCATTAATTTTATCGCACTCCAGTACCACCAGAGAATAGCTGGTAAGTGGTGGGATTATGTACAAGTGTTTTTTCCTTGATGGGTATATCCATGTGTAACCTACCCCCCCCCCCTTCATTCAGTTAAACTATATAATCTATAACAGTCCACAATTCATTAGTAGCGCCGTACTTGAGTGCTACCCAATTTATACTGGTCCTCGCTAGATATTGATAAGATTGTGAGGGTCGAGGGGCCACCTGCAGTGACCAGAGTTAGTTAGTTTAATATGTTTATTATGCACCCCATACCGCATCCTGTGGGCGGTAGTCAAAAGATTACAGAGGTACATAATGGGTCCAGGGACCTGACTCCAATTTTTGATAGCTGAGCAAGTTACAGAGGTAAATGAAATACACAATTTACAAAGGTAATGAAACTCACAATTTACAAAGGGTAAATGAACTCCAGGTAGGTCTAGTCACAAACATGACAAGTACATAAAGGTATATACAGATTACAGAAGGTACACCATGGTCCCAGGGACCGGGCTCCAAAGTTTTGATGGCTGAACTAGGTACAAGATATGAACTCACAATTACAAAGTAATGAACTCACAAGTTACAAAGGTCATGAACTCCACAAGTTAACAAAGGTATGAACCACAAGTTACAAAGGTAATGAACTCACAAGTTACATAGGTAATGAACTACACAAGTTTGTACAAAGTAGATGAATACTGTAAGAAATGGTCTAATTACGTTTAACATGGCTACTATCTTGAACAAATTTAGAGTAATGACAATGTCACACTTCCACACCCGTCACAACTGTAGTGAGTTAATAGTGCAAATATGATTGTTGAGTCTCTCTCTCACAGTTCAACACACACCCGGTCACAACTGTATGGGGGGGTTATGGTGCAAAAGTTGATTGTTGAGTCACCCAACACACAACCACACACACACACACACACACACACACACACACACACACACACACACGACATGACGGAAGGTTAGACTCAGAAGTGTCCCTGTTTGCAGATGATGTGAAGTTTAATGCGGAGAATAAATCTGATGATGACCAACAGGCAGGACTTCAAAGAGACCTGGACAGACTGGACACCGGTCCAGCAAATGGCTTCTCAGAATTTAATCCTGCCCAATGCAAAGTCAAGAAGATGAGGGGAATGCACAGAAAGACGACAGACAGAGTATAGGCTAGGTGGCCAAAACGCAAAACTCTCACTCAAGGAGAAAGATCTTGGGGTGAGTATAAACACCGAGCATGTCCCCCCCCCGAAGCACACATCAATCAGATAACTGCTGCAGTAATATGGGCGCCTGGCAAACCTAGAACAGCATTTTTTCCGACACCTTATAAGGAATCATTCAAACACTGTAACAACCGTGTATGTCAGGCCCATACTGGATATGCAGCAACTGTTTAGGAACCCGCCCACTTGATAAAAGCCGGTCAAGAAACTAGAGAAAAGTACAAAGTTTGCAACATGGTTAGTTTCCAGATGCTAAGGGTGAGAATGCCTATGAGAAAAGATTAAGGGAAATCGCCCTTACGACACTGTGTGCGTGTGCGCGCGTGAGGGTCAGGGGAACATGATAACGACATATAAAATACTGCGGGAATAGACAACAAGGTGGGTACAAGTGACAGATGTTCCAGGAGGGGACACAGAAACAAGAGGCCAGAAAAAAAAAGAAAAAGTAAAAAGGGGGGGTATAATATAAAGGGGGGGGGGGGGGGATATATATATATATACAATTGGAAGGTGAAGACAACAAATGAGTCAGAGAGATAGTAGGAAGTATTTCTTCAGTCATAGAGTTGTAAGGCAGTGGAATAGCCTAGAAAATGACGTAGTGGAGGCAGGAACCATACACAGTTTTAAGACGAGGTTTGATAAAGCTCATGGAGCGGGGAGGAGAGGGTCTAGTAGCAACCGGTGAAGAGGCGGGGCCAGGAGCTAGGACTCGACCCCTGCAACCACAAATAGGTGAGTACAAATAGGTGAGTACAGCTGATCCTTGGAATTTGACCGCCTCCCCCACAGACCGTCACTCCCTCCTAACCTTTTCTCCCCTCCTCGTCTGGTGCCCTCATCGTTCCCCCTACTCTCTCACTCTCCCCTCTCTCTCTCCTCTCCTCTCTCTCTCGTCTCTCTCTCTCTCGTCCTCTCTCTCCTCTCTCTCTCTCTCCTCCTCGACCTCCTCTCTCACCTTCTCTCTCTCTCTCTCTTTCTCTCCCGTCCCTCTCTCCCCTCCTCCTCTCTCTCTCTCTCCTCTCTCTCTCTCTCTTCAATCTCTCTCTCTCTCTCTCTCTCTCTCTCTCTCTCTCTCTCCCCCTCTCTCTCTCTCTCTCTCTTCTCGTCTCTCTCACTTCTCTCTCTCTCCCCTCGTTCTCTCTCTCCTCTCTCTCTCTCTCTCCTCTCTCTCTCTCTCTCTCCCTCTTCTCTCTCTCTCTCTCTTCTCACTCTCTCACTCGCTCTCTCTCTCTCTCTCTCTCCTCACTCCCTCTCTCTCCTTTTTCTCTCTCTCTCTCACACTCTCTCACTCTCTTTTTTTTTTTTTTTTTTTTTTTTTTTTTTTTTTTTTTTACACAGGTTTGACAAAGGTTAAGGATCCCTAGCTTAATGACAGCTAAATTTAACAGGTTAAGGATTCCTAACTTTATGGCAACTAAGAGATGTTGCCTACATCAGCTCATTTGAAAGCATTTTTTAATTGTTATGAGACATACAAGTAGGGGAACAGGATGAACTTGGGCCACTGTGGGCCATCATTTTCATATGATCAACTGACGTAATCTCGTTGACATCATTATGCCTGTAAGAATGTGTCCATACTCGAGTCATCCTGGGTATGTATGATCTCAGATGGAGTGATGTCTGGAGAAGGGTACAGCCAGAGTGAAATTGCTGAGCTTTCTGCCCGTCTTTGAGTCAATAAAAGCATTGTTTTCACGCTGTCCACGAAGTGGATCCAAGTGTGGTATTTTGACAATAATTAGGCCTTGTACATTAACAGTAAGGCCACCCACATCCCACCCTCATATGTTGAAGGCTCTGCTGAAATGACAGAAACTATCCAGGATGGTCCAGGCGAGAGATGAGACGTCTTGCTTCTGTTTCACTACCTGGTCAAGCAGTCGCAGATGAGAGGGGGGGCAGCAAACCAAGAAAGTGGGAGCATACTCAAGGAGTAGCGTACTTTGTGCCTCGTACAGGATCTTGCAACCCTACTGTCCACGCAGAGCGAGATACGGCGAAGTGCGTGTAAGCTTCCGGCTGCCTTGTTGCAAGATTTTACAACATGGTTCTTCAATGGGTTAGTTTGGAGTCAAAATTCACCCCAAGGATATCAACTCTTCTCCATGTGCCAACATCGCCCCATTCTCACTCTCTCTCTCTCTCTCCATCCTCTCAACCTCTCTCCCTCTTTCTCTCCCTCTCTCTCTTCTCTTCTCTCTCTCTCTCCCTCTTCCACTCTCACCTCTCTCTCTCTCTCTCTCTCTCTCTCTCTCTCTCTCGTCTATCTCTCCTCTCGTCCCCTATTTCTCTCTCTCGCTCTCCTCTCCCTCTCTCTCACTCGTCTCTCTCTCTCTCTCTCTCTCCTCTCTCCCTCTCTTCTCTCTCTCCTCTCCCTCCTCTTCTCTCTCCTCCTCTCTATCTCTCTCTCATCTCCCTCTCTCCCATCTCTCTCTCTCTCCTCTCTCTTCCCTCTCTCTCTCCCTCTTTCCTCTCCCACTCTCTCTCCCTCTCTCCCCTTCTCTCTCCCCTCTCTCTCTCTCTCCCTCTCTCTCTCCCGCTCTCCCTCTCTCTCTCCCTCTCCTCTCGCTCTCTCCTCTCCCTCTCTCTCTCCCCTCACCTCTCTCTCACCTCTCTCTCTCCCCTCTCTCACTCCCTCCTCTCTCTCTCCCTCTCTCTTTTTCTCCCTCTCTCCCTCTCCCTATCTCTCTCCCTCTCTCTCTCCCTCTCTCCCTCTCTCTCCCCCTCTCTCCCTCTCTCCCTCTCTCTCCTCCTCTCTCTCTCTCCCTCTCTCTCTCCCTCCTTCCTCCCTCTCTCTCTCCCTCTCTCTCCTCTCCCCCCCCTTCTCCCCTCCTCCCCCTCCTCTCTCTCTCCCTCTCTCTCTCCCTCTCTCCCTCTCTCTCTGCCCTCCTCTCTCTCTCCCTCTCTTCCCTCTCTCTCCCCCTCTCTCTCTCATCCCTCTCTCTCTCCCTCTCACTCCCACCTTCACTCTCTCTCCCTCCTCGCTCTCTCTCCCTCTCTCTCTCCCACTCTCTCTCCCTCTCTCTCTCCATCTTTCCTCTCCCTCTCTCTCTTCCCTCTCTCTCTCCCTCTCCTCTCTCCCCCTCTCATCCCCCTCCTCTCTCCCTCTCTCTCTCGCTCTCTCTCCCTCTCTCTCTCCCTCCGACTCTCTCTCCCCTCTCTCTCTCCCACTCCTCTCCTCCCTCTCTCCCTCTCTCTCTCCTCTCTCTCTCCCCTCTCTCCTCCCCGTCTCTCTCCCCCTCTCTCCCTCTCTCTCCCTCTCTCTCTCCCCTCTCTCTCTCTCTCTCTTCTCTCTCTCTCCCTCTCTCTATCTCTCCCTCACTCCCATAAACCCAACTCTCCCACCCCTCCTCTCTCTCTATAGGCTATCTCTCATCTCTCCATTTCTCTCTCTCATAGCCATTTCCATCGCCCTCCTTTCCTCCCTCTCTCTCTCTTTTCTCTCCCACTCCCTCTCCCTCTCTTTCTCCCTCTCTCTACCTTTCTCTCCCCCCTCACATTTCTCTCTCTCAGCCTTGGTCTTATCCCTCACTTCACCCCATACTCCCTCCTCTTCTCTCCTCTTTCTACCCTTTTCTCTCTCCTCTTCCTCCCTCTTTCTAACCTTCCTCTCGTCCCCCCCCCCACACCCTCTCCCACCTCTAGCCTTCTGTCCTGTGTATAAAAAAAAAAAAAAAAAAAAAAAAAAAAAAAATGGGTGGCCTTAGAGGACGTAAAACCAGAGATCTGGAAGACGAAACCTGGAGGAAAGACTGGGAGTTAGAGCTCCAAAAAAGGGACAGGAAGAGTGGGGAAGGAAGTTAGTAAGCTTGGTAAGAAAATGGAGAGCGGATAGCTGAAGAGTGCAGGAAGTGGGGAAGTACAGTCTTAGCAGCAGAAGCTAGGATACAGTGCTTAGAAAGAAACGCAAAGCCTGAAACAGATTAGAAGAGACAAATGACAATTCAGATGTGGACTATCGGAAATTCAAAGTCAGGCGCAGACAAGGGGATGGTAAGCAACAAGCCGGGGAGACATGCCGTACTCGAAGGACCTATCAGACACACGAGGGGCCAGGAAAAGACGATGAGCACACTACCCAAACACAGTCCGAAGACCAATGAAGGTAAGCTATGTGCAGAGATTCTGAACAGCCAACTGCAGTAGCAAGGGACAGCTGGTCAGGAAAGACAGATCTCTCTGAATAGAAGTGTCAGATATGACAGGGACTGAAGGCAAAAAATCTCAATGGAAAGAAATAAAATGCCTCAGGAGGATGCCAGTGGAGACTCAGTTGGAGGAGAATAACGGCGAGGTCAGTTTTTGAGTACGGGCTCCAGAAGCCAAGGGGGCCAACTTTGAAGAAATAAACAGGAGGAGAATAAAAATGATTGAAGGCATCATGAAACCAATAGGGGAGGGCCAATATGACCCAGGTGACAATTTTTTCAGAGAATAGGGTGGTTTCGATGGAAGGATAACGGCCTGTCAGGAGTAACTTTCAAGGAAGAATCATTTCGAACCAGGATACCTGCAAGAGAAAGCAAGACTGAGGACAAAGAGGGTACCCGAGAGTCTACCTCGACCCGCGACAGAACATCAAGAAGCAAGACTACACTGAAAGAGAGGGTACAGAGACGCAAGGAGGAACGAGGAAGCATGAAAAATGAGCAGGACCCAGACACGGAGGAAAGGCAAACACACCCCACAGAATCTCCCACCAAAAGACTCCAACCGCGACATTCCCAACGCAAACTGAGCAACCTATACTACAACCCACTCACTTGTTCCCTCTGCCACCAACCCCCATATCAACCAAACCTCACCCCCAACAGCTGCCCTTATGGGCATTTCTGACCCCAACCCACATCCAACACAAACCCCCCACCTACACTACCAACAGCCCCATATAGGCCCCCACCAAGGCTCCGCTCCCCCAACCCCAAAATTCTTGCATGGACCACAAAGATAGAAAAGAAACTAAAAGGTATGGTATACAAACGCTGAAGGAATAACGAATAAACATGATGAGGAGATGGAATTGAAAGAAGCAGGTGAAAAATCCCCAGACATCATAAGCAGTCACAGAAACAACACTCGCGGAGACTAAAACAGACACAAACTTCCCCAACAGGATACCAATCCTGAGGAAAGATTGAAGGAGAAGAGGGGAGGAGGGTTGCACGGCTCATAAAACACACGATGGGGTTTGGAGGAAATGGAAGCATGGACATGATTGAGGAGAAAGAGACTACATTGTAGGTACAATTCAGTCCGGAGAACATAAAGTAGTCATGGAGTGATGTATAACCCACCACAGAACTGCAGTAGGCCAAGAGAGGAGTACGAAGAAAACAACAGGGTGATGGTGGACACACGACTGCTTGAGGTGGCAAAGAAGACTCACTCGAGCAGAGCAAAGTTAATGTAATGGTCGATTTCAACCACAGGGAGATCGACTGGGATAACCTGGAGGCCACAAGGGGGTCCCAAACATGGAGAGCCAAGATGATGGATGTGGTACATTGAAAACCTCATTCATCAACATGTCCAGGGACACAACCAGAGAGAGAGGGGAGGATGAGCCAGCAAGACTGGGATCTTGTTACACTCCTGAGCAGTTCAGACATTGAGGATATCACTTACGAGAGGGCCCCTGGAGCTAGCGATCATGTGGTTCTGAGTTTTTTGACTATATAGTAGAGTTACAATGGAGAATGTAGACAGGAGAAGAAGGGGACAGGCCAAACTTAAAAAAGGGGGGACGACACAGGTATGAAGAAACTTCCTGCAGGAGGTTTCAGTGGGACCAAGCAATGGTAGGAAAATCCAGTAAACGAGAAATGATGGAAATATGTGTGCAACAAAGGTGCAAGGAGGCAGAGGAAAGTTTTTGTTCCACAAGGGAAACAGAAATAATAGAAGAGCCAAAACGAGTCCTTGGTTTACCCGAAGGTGTAGGGAGGCAAAAACTAAGTGCAACATGAGAATGGAAAAAGGTACAGGAGAATAGTAACCACAGTAAAACAAGAGATTAGTAGAAGAGCCAGAACGAGTATGCACAATAAGGAGGGAGGCCCAGCACCAGTATTGAAACGACATAGCACGAAATCAAATCTGACCCAATCTGCTGTAATAGTAGCCACATTAGAGGAAGTCAACAAGTCAAGGACCAGTGAATAAAAGGCTGAGAAAAAGAGGTGGAGAACTCACAAGTAAACGATCAGAGGTATGTGAGGACTAAACAACGAGATTTAAGGAAGTATTTTAACAGTAGAGACCCCAGAAGACTCTGGGGGACAGACAATGGTGACACTCAGCAAGGAATACAGCCAACAAGTGTTGGACGACATACCATACAGATGAGGAGGAGGTGAAGAAACTGCTAAGGGACATTGATCCATCAAAGGCAATGGGACCGGACAACATCTCCCCATGGGTCCATAGAGAGGGAGCTGATATTTGTGCGTGCCACTTACCACAATCTTCAAACACATCCCAGGAAACTGGGCAACTACCTGGGAAGTATGGAAGACGGCAAATGTAGTTCACATTTTTAAAAAAGAGAACAGAAAAGAGGCACTAAACTATAGACCCTGTGTCATTGACGTTATAGTATGCAAAGTTATGGAGAAGATTATCAGAGAGAGGAGTGGAGCACCTGGAATGGAACAGGAGTATAAAATGCCAACCAGCACGATTCACGGAAGGCAAAACCCAGAGTCACAAACCTTCTGGAGTTTTTAAGAAAATATAACAGAAGTAAGACAAGAGATGAGAGGGGTGGGTTGATTGCATCATCTTGGACTGCAAGAAAGGCCTTTGACACAGTTCCTCACAGAGATTGTGCAGAAGCAAGAGCATCAGGCATATAAGCAGGAAGGGCAACTGCAATGGAATCAGCGAAAACTGACAGTGAGGCAACAACGAGACATGGTACGTAATGATGTATCACAGTGGCCAACCTGTGACGAGCGGGTCCCACAGGGACGGCCTAGGACCAGTGCTATTTTTGGTATATTTGAAGCGACGCATGACGGAAGGGTTAGACTCAGAGTGTCCCTGTTTGCCAGATGATGTGAATTAAAGAGGAGATTAAATCTGATGAGGACCATGCAGACACAAAGAAGACCTGGACAGACAGGACACCTGGTCCAGCAATGCTTCTTCTCGAATTTAATCCTGGCAAAAGCAAAGTCATGAAGATAGGGGAAGGGCACAGAAAGACCACAGACAGAGTCTAGCTAGGAGGCCCAAAGACTGCAAACCTCACTCAAGGAGAAAGATCTTGGTGAGTATAACACCGACATTGTCTCCGGAAGCACAACATCACTCAGATAACTGCTGCAGCATATGGGCGCCTGGCAAAACCTGAGAACAGCATTACGATACCTTAGTAATGAATCATTCAAGGCACTGTACACCGTGTATGATCCAGGCCCCATAATGGAGTAGGCAGCACCTGTAAAGGAACCCCGCACTTGAAAAAGAGCACGTCAAGAAACTGAGAACGAACAAAGGTATTGCTACAGAAGGTTAGTTTCCAGAGCTAAGGGGGAAAGTCTATAAGAAAGGAAAATTATAAAAAAAAGGGAAATCGGCCTGACGAACACTGGAGGACAGGAGGGTCAGGGGAGACTGATAACGACAATATAAAAACTTGCGTGGAATAGACAAGTTGGGACAAAGACAAGGTGTTCCAGTAGGGGACACAGAAACAAGAGGCCCACAATTGGAAGTTGAAGGAACACAAATTAGCGAGAGATAGTAGGAAGTATTTTTTTAATCTTCAATTCCATAGAGTTGTAAGGCAGTTGAATAGCCTAGAAATGACGTAGTGGAGGCAGGAACACTACACAGTTTTAAGACTAGGTTTTGATAAGCTCTATGGACGGAGGAGAAGAGGGCCTAGTAGCAACCGGGAGAGGCGGGGCCAGGAGCTAGGACTCGACCCTCCCTGCAACCCAGCAAATAGGTAGTACAAATAGTGAGTACACACACACACACACACTCACACAACACATGCACATTTGTGGTAATGGCTTTATTTACATGCTAGCAAAGTCAGGGTAATTCTCCAGAATGGTCTGTAATATAAGCCACTGTGGATAAAATACTTAGCCCATTCTTGAACACTTCCTAGTGAGTTGTTTCTAAATTCAATAATTTTTAACGCACTCCAGTACCACCAGAGAATAAGCTGGTAAGTGGTGGGATTATGTACAAGTGTTTTTTTTCCATTGATGGGTATATCCATGTGTAACCTTACCCCCGCCCCCTCATTCAGTTAAACTAAATAATCTCTACAGACACAATTAATTAGTACTGCCGTACTGTGGGTGCTACCCAATTTATACTGGTCTCGGGATAGATATGATAAAATTGTGAGGGTCGAGGGGCCACCTGCAGTGACCTAAAGGTGTTAAGGGGTCCCTCGGGTAACATCCGCGCAAGGCGCGCTCTACCAAAAATCGATAATATGTAAATTGAGTTATATATAACCGAGAAATAGCTTAACTCTTTGCACACAATGGAGCCAGAAATGAATTTTCTACGACGTTTCTTACAAGAAATTACAGTCATTTATATTAGGTAAAAAAAGTGACGGTGATATGGGGTAGCGAGTCTGCTCACAGCCCATATATTAATTTGGAAATTTTTCCTTGTTTTTTTTCGCTTTTCTTCTGCATTATACTTTCTAATATAATAACCTGACTACTTTGGCATTAAAAAACTGAAGGCGGAGTTATCCCTAAGATTCAGCAACAGTCATTAATCAAATCATCAAGCTGCCTGACTGCGGTGGAGTGGCGGTTGTGCACAGCACCCCTCTGCAGTATGGTCAGAGAGCTCTCTAGCCAACAATATGGCGCAGAGTATCCGACGTAGGTGAACACTTGTCGGCGTTGAGCTACTTCAGTGGGGCGATTTCCCCCTCTACGGGGCGTCAGGTGTTACTTCCGGCAATGCATCGGAAACGACGGAGTGCAGGAATTATGAGGTTTATGTGTGGCCCTGAATGGGCCCTATCGTTCTATGTCGTCAAGTTAAATTCGACGCTGTGGTACGAGTCGTTAGTGATCTAAATTTGAAGCAAGTGAGTATTGATGTAACACCAGCTGTCCAAGTGCGACTCATAGACGTATCTCGCTCACTATACGTGGGTGAAGTTGCGAATGGTCCCTCGAAGGCTGTGACGATGAGTACTTACGGAAGGTGGGATTTGCAGCTTATGGTACCATTCATCAGCAACGCCAAGGCAAGTGGGGCGGCAGGTGCTACATGGGACGTCCGGAGGTACATTCTCCCTCAAAATGACACTGAGGGCACCCGATCCTCATACGTCCGTGATGCCGAGTTTAGGACCCAAATTCAGTGGCGTATCTGGGCAGCGACGAACATGCAGGTTTGTGTGGGGAGTATGACCATATGGCGCGACGGGTGGGGAGCATGAGGGCGCCGGCGCAAACAGGTGAGCACCATTACAGGTGTGGATGTCGGTGTAGGAGGAATGTCCAAAGGAAACCGAGGAGATGGCCGTCTGTGGAGTGAAAATTGTATAAGAATTCTCTGTGGGGCATGATGGGCGAGGCCGAGTTGTGAGGAGCCGAAAATGGCCACTTTGTTGCCGGTGACGAGGAGGAAGTGCTAATTCAAGCAGGAGGTGCAAGAGCTGGAGGAGGAGTCGACGAGTATAGAAAACTTTACCTTCTTCGGGCGAGGAATAATGGCTTGGTCTGTGAATGGTGCCTGAGTTGAAAGGAGAGTGTGGCGGGGACTGCACGAGAAGGAAGGAACAACTGCAGGCACAGAGAGGAGTCACCGAGTCTCTGTTGGAAGGTCAGCAGTAGAGGTTGATGTTCACAGTGAGGTATCTGTCGGAAGACAGTATGGCGTAAAAGATGTCACGAGAGAAAGGGCGGCTGCGTCAGACCAGATGATGTCCTGAACGCCCGCGCAGAGTGTCTGGGAGGAAGGATGAGAATATTCTCGAGACAGCCAGGATCAGAGGGCATCGAAGAGTGGGGGGGGTGGATGGTGACAAACCACAATGTTGACCTGGCAAGCGGCCCTGGGAATGGTTGAGAGGAGAAAGGATTGGAAAGCTTTAGAAAGGCCTTAAGTGCACTGACTGTGAATGTGAATGACTGAGTACTGGTGTGAAGAGGGAATGCCTTTTCATATGCTCTTACGTCGATACAGAGTGGACCGTAGTCTTACTACAGGAGCATAATTTCAGGGAGGGTAAGAGTGCTCGAGGAGGACGTTATAAAGGTTGACTCTGCATCGGCAACGTTTGAAAGGTGGTGTGGGTTTAATTGATAAAGGAGCAGCCCGTTTGTGTTGCAGAAGACGTGGAAAGGGGGTGGGGGGGAGGTGTGCGTTGGATGGGTTGGTGGATGGGGCAGAGGGTAACTTTTGTAAGTGTGTATGCCCAGCTGAAAATGAATGAAAGTAAAGGAGGATTTTGTGTGTGATGATCTAGATTTTGCTTTCGCCCGTGTTTACGCTGAAGTGGCCATCGTAGGTGGGCTGGAATTGTGTGATCAAGAGAGCGGATGTTGGAACCGACGAGGGGCTGGGCATATTTGAACAGCATACGCATCTTTTGTGTGGACTTCGATGAGGGAATGTAGGTAGGTGGGGGAGCGTGTGACGGTGAGCATACTTTCGTGTAGGCGAAGGTTACGCACTAGTTAGACAGGTTGTATATAACTCATAAGGTATTGTCAAATTCTGTCTGTACTATGAACTAGCTTTTTTCAGATCATAGGTCGGTTGTTCGCAGAAGTAAGTGGGATTCTCTAGCATGTATCTCTCGGGGATATTGAAATTAAATACGAGGCCTGTGGAAGATTAGGAGGGGTGGTGGGGTTGTAACGGAGGCTGTGAGAGAGATAACTGAGGAGGTACAAGGTGTGGAGGACGTGGTGACGTGTGGGATGTTGTGGCAAGGACCGATTCGGCATTAATAAAAGTGAGGGAGGGAATAAAGGATTAATTCTTTAAATTTGGGTTGAATAATTATTTGGAGGACAGGTTACGGGTTGTTATGAAAAAGGGAAGTAGAGGGTGACCTATCTGATGGACGACATTATGAGACATAAAGAGAGGTTGCGGAAATATCAAGGATGAGCGGTTCCAAGCTAAGAGTAATGGCGGGGGCGGAGAGGAGTTATGGGGAGATAGGCCGTCATCGTTCGTGTGTGTAGCGCAGGACAGAAAACAACGTCAGCATGCAACACAATTCCATGTTTGGAGGTTACTTGAGACGGTGAGGAGGGTATATGCGGTCAGGTTTATCCACACTATGGATGGTATGGGGTTGTTTGCGGGATAAGTGGTACGAAATGTTTTGGCGGTAGGAAGGGGTAGGTATATGGGATTTAGAGAGGGTGTTGCGAAGTGTGGCCATGTAGGCTAGGACACAGAGATAGGGAAGCTTGGGGGAGGACATACTGAGGGGAAATATAGAGCTTTTGTAGTGCCATGCGAAAGGCAAAGCACCCGGGAATCGATGGACTGCCGGCGGAGTTTTAATCAACAGCATTGGGAGTTAATAAAAGGTTTTATTGTGGGTTACTGAACTTGATGTAAGGTAAGTGGAAGTTGGTTGAAAGACAGGGCAACAGCTGTTAGTTGTTTTTGAACCGAAGGGTAAGGAACAGTGTTTTTTTTTTTCCGCTCAGGGACTATAGAACAATTCGATGTTATGCGCGGATTTATAAGTTATTTGCAAAAAAAGGAAATAGGAACAAGTGTTGTTGTAGGAGGGTTGTATCCGGAAACCCAGTTTGGGTTGCCAGTAAGGTCTATGGGGGTGGGACAAGTCTTTTAAGGGATTTCGTGAAGAAAAAGGGGGGGAAAGGGGGGTTGATTGCAACTAGACTGGCAAGGAGCTTATATGAGGGGTGGAGCTAGAGGCGTTGAGAGCTATCCTTAGGAAACAGGGCTATGGGTAAGAAATAGTGGGAGGATAGAGGCGTTTATAATAGAGGGGCAATGGTGTGAGTACAAATTAAATGGTAAGATTAGGGGGGAGGATTGTGTAATGGGCAGAGGTCTTAGACAGGGGTAGTCCTATGTCACAGCTTTTTATTAGCATGCTTACAGGACCCCCTTTTATAGAATGGTGGGAAGTGCCATATGGGCGTTAGTGGCAGGGGTTGGGGGGGGTACAGAGGGCGTTTGGCCTGTTCTCATAGGGAATGTAGATGATACCACTGTAATTGGTTAGAGAGGGGATGTCTATAAACGCCTTAAGATGGAGAGGTTGACACGTTTTGCATGTGCAACTGGTACTGAAGGGTAAATTCGGAGAAGTCCATGGTTCTGGGGTAAGGAAAACTTGGGGGAGAGGGTCGAGTTGGGGTAGGCAGTGTCGTAAAGAAGCGGGTGATGTCATTAAAACTGTTTGTGGACTCATCTAAGCAGATGATCTTGATGTAGCACGTGTTAATAATTCGTGTCAGGAGTTGAAAAAGGATACTGGGTCGATTGGGAGCAATTGCGGCCCTAACATTTGACCCTTGTGCACGAGCCAGTGTAATTAACGTTTTAATGAATAGCCAAGTTTGGGCATGTGGCTTGCCGTGTTCCCTTTAACGGGGACTTTCAATTGCAACTATACGTTAGAGGGGTTTTTTAAATTTTTGTGGGGTACAGGTATGTGACTGGCTTAAAGGGGATGTATTATGTTACCTGCGCGTCAGGGGTGGTTGGGTTTAATGAACTAACAGAGGAGGGACACATGTATCTACATTACAAGGGAGGTGAAGAGGAGGTGTGAGTGGGGGGGGTGGTTAAAGGTATACAATAAATTGAAACGCATGTTTTCCGGGACGGAGTTGAGGGAGTGTGAAACTATATTGAGGCAGTGTGATGGTTAGGGATCTGGGTAAGGGTAAAAATACTAGGCTGTGTAAGGATGTCGGTGGAAAGGGTTGTGGCTCCTGTGGAGGGGATTTTCCCCATGTATGACTGGGGATGTATATGGAGCAGTTTTGGTAGGTTAAGGTTACAACACCCCGTGGACGTGAGGTGATGTATCGGTTTTGCATGGATTTTACCATCGGGAGTGGTCCTTACGAGCTAGATGGGTGGTTGAGGGGGGGGTATGTGGAATATGTGGCGGGGAGGATTCTGCATTCCATGTAGTGTATTTTTGTGAGGGGTTGGGGTGCGTCAGGGGTTGGTTGAGCAGGGTGTTGCATAGATAAGTGGTCAATACTTCTCTGTTCTGCGGCATTGAGTCTTGATGTGGGGTATGGATGAAAGTATTATTAGGGCTGTGGGGTACATTATGGTAGATTATGTCTACATTATGTGGGGAATGCGGGGAAAGGGGTAAGTGAGGTGAAGAGGAGGGTATTGGCTTTTACGTTTTATAAAACGTTGTGCCGTAATAGAGAACTTTATGGAGGAGGTGGAGCGGATTTCCTCGGGGATTAGAGACTTACATTAGAGGTTTTATTAAATTTGTAAATTAGTGGGTGGGGGCCGGGTAGGGATGGTACAATGTGTATGTGATGGGCTGTCAGGGTGAAAACGGGGTCGCCTCCTGTAGTACGGGTGAATGTTATCAATTTGGGGCGTAGATGTTAAAAGGGTTTGGACGAGTATACCTATATAGTGTTTTTTTTTTGGGAGTGGACTTTGTTCTATGTATTAAACAAATTTTTAGGCGAATCCCCAGGGTTGGGGCCCTTGTTTTTTAATATATCTTTTTTTGGAACAATTTTTTTTTTACCTTTTCCAATACATTCTTTTTTTATTTAAGATAAGTGTCCTACTTTAAAATTTTTACAAAGGACAATAATGCAAATGGTGTGTTTGTTAATCAATAACTAAATTTGGAAATTAGTCTTTTTTTGGGTTATCATAGTGTGGGGGTTTTCATGTAGGGTGAGGAGGGATATTTGTGTTATCTCAACCATTTTTTGTGGGGTTTTTTTAATGATTTTTTCTGTGTAAGAACTTTTTTTGCTTTATCTACCCGTGTACTGTTTTGTTCTAAAAAAATAAAAAAAAAAAAAAAAAATCAATCACGATGCGCGGAAGGGTTGCCGCGCCGGGAGAAATCACTTCATTATTACGCTTATATCACTTATACAACTCTACAGCTTATTTATCTATCAAATTGATCTAAATATATAAAAACACCTAAATAACTACAAACATTTTATAACTCAACTAAAAAAAAATGGGCCATAATATGGCAAAAAGATTATGGGGAAATTTTCGATAAATATTGAGTTCTGCTCTCCAGTCGTTCCGTGTCGTATTTTTTTGGTCCTGAGTAAGAGAAAACGGGTTTTTGAAGAGGATAACTCACTAAACTTTCATTTTACTAAGAAAACCCCCAAAAAAAACGCGTTTTTCGCGAATTTTTTTTTTTTTTTTTTTGAGCGGGGGGCCCGGGCCGGGCTTCTAGGCCCTATATCCGGAAAGTAACTTATTCACCTAATGTATCATTTCTGCCTTTATATTTAAATTTTAAAGGGAATAATATTCACAGAAATTGTAAATAATTTTCTCTAATTTGTAAAAGCAATTTTGGAAATACCAAATATTTTCGGATTTATGTGGGAGAAAGGGGCAGATTTTTTGCAGTATTCCAGAACAAAAAACTTTTTTTTTGTTTTTTTAAAAAAAGATACGTTATTTAAAAAAAAGGCTTTTGCGTAAATTCGTATAACATTGTCCTCGCACCAAGTGTCCCCAAACAACCTTACGATGTCCCATATAGGAATGATTTTTTTACACAAAGGACATTTTTCAGAAATCAGTCTTTTTCAGTCTTTTTTCATTGTCGTTTAGGTATATTTTTTATAAAAAATTTTCAAGAATGAGTGAAAACACTTTTTCTTGTCACCAAAACCGAGGAAATCGGACGGTAAACAAAAAAAACTAATTTATCGTTAAACAATACGTTTTTGTCTCCCGAGGGGATTTCTCGTATGCTGTAATGTTTAGGTACGAAACAATAATCACTCCCATAAAATTTCCATACCCCGTGTAAAAAAAGAGGGGTTTGGTAATAAGTAATACATATTTTATGAAAACGAGGATAAATAAATATACAAGGTATAATGTAATACGTAATGAAAGTATAGTTTGTTAGATTATGTATTGGTGGATAAAAGGTTGATGGGGAGGCTCCAGGATGTACACGTTTATAGAGGGGCAACTGATATATCGGATCATTATCTAGTTGTAGCTACAGTTAGAGTAAGAGGTAGATGGGAAAAGAGAAAAATGGCAACAACATGTGAGAGAGAGGTGAAAGTGTATAAACTAAGGGAGGAAGAAGTTCGGGTGAAATATAAGCAACTATTGGCAGAAAGGTGGCCTGGTGCAGGTATGAGTAGTAGGGGAGGGGGGGGGGTTGAAGAGGGTTGGAATAGTTTTAAAAATGCAGTATTAGAATGTGGGGCAGAAGTTTGTGGTTATAGGAGGGTGGATGCAGAAGGAATGAGGAGTGATTGGTGGAATGATGAAGTAAAGGGTGTGATAAAAGAGAAAAAGGTAGCTTATGAGAGGTATTTACAAAGCAGAAGTGTTATAAGAACAGCAGAGTATATGGAGAGTAAAAGAAGGGTTAAGAGAGTGGTGAGAGAGTGCAAAAGGAGAGCAGATGATAGAGTGGGAGAGGTACTGTCAAGAAATTTTAATGAAAATAAGAAAAAATTTTCGAGTGAGTTAACTTAAGAAAGCCAAGGGAACAAATGGATTGGTCAGTTAAAAACAAAGTAGGGGAGTTAGTAGATGGGGAGATGGAGATTTTGGGAAGATGGCGAGAATATTTTGAGGAACTGTTAAATGTCGACGAAGAATGGGAGGCCGTAATTTCATGCACTGGTCAGGGAGGTATACCATCTTTTAGGAGTGAAGAAGAGCAGAATGTGAGTGTGGGGGAGGTACGTGAGGCATTACGAAGAATGAAAGGAGGTAAAGCAGCTGGAACTGATGGGATCATGACAGAAATGTTAAAAGCAGGGGGGACATAGTGTTGGAATGGTTGGTATTTTTGTTCAATAAATGTATGTAAGAGGGGAAGGTACCTAGGGATTGGCGGAGAGCGTGTATAGTCCCTTTATATAAAGGGAAGGGGGACAAAAGTGATTGTAAAAATTATAGAGGAATGAGTTTACTGAGTATTCCAGGAAAAGTGTACGGTAGGGTTATTATTGAAAAAATTAGAGGTAAGACAGAATGTAGAATTGCGGATGAGCAGGGAGGTTTTAGAGTGGGTAGAGGATGTGTAGATCAAGTGTTTACATTGAAGCATATATGTGAACAGTATTTAGATAAATGTAGGGAAATTTTTATTGCATTTATGGATTTAGAAAAGGCATATGATAGAGTAGATAGGCAAGCAATGTGGCAGATGTTGCAAGTATATGGAATAGATGGTAAGTTACTAAATGCTGTAAAGAGCTTTTATGAGGATAGTGAGGCTCAGGTTAGGGTGTGTAGAAGAGAGGGAGAATACTTCTGGTAAAAGTAGGTCTTAGACAGTGATCTGTAATGTCACCATGGTTGTTTAATATATTTATAGATGGGGTTGTATAAGAAGTAAATGCTAGGGTGTTCAGGAGAGGGGTGGGATTAAATTATGGGGAATTAAATACAAAATGGGAAGTGTCACAGTTACTTCTTGCTGATGATACTGTGCTTATGGGAGATTCTAAAGAAAAACTGCAAAGGTTAGTGGACGAATTTAGGAGTGTGTGTAAAGGTAGAAAGTTGAAAGTGAACATAGAAAAGAGTAAGGTGATGAGGGTATCAAATGATTTAGATAAAGAAAAATTTGATATCAAATTGGGGAGGAGAAGTATGGAAGAAGTGAATGTTTTCAGATATTTGGGAGTTGACGTGTCAGCGGATGGACTTATGAAGGATGAGGTTAATCATAGAATTGATGAGGAAAAAAAGGTGAGTGGTGCATTGAGGTATATGTGGAGGCAAAAAATGTTATCTATGGAGGCAAAGAAGGGAATGTATGAAAGTATAGTAGTACCAACACTCTTATATGGGTGTGAAGCTTGGGTGGTAAATGCAGCAGCGAGGAGACGGTTGGAGGCAGTGGAGATGTCCTGTCTAAGGGCAATGTGTGGTGTAAATATTATGCAGAAAATTCTGAGTGTCCAAATTAGGAGAAGGTGTGGAGTTAATAAAAGTATTAGTCAGAGGGCTGAAGAAGGTTTGTTGAGGTGGTTTGGTCATTTAGAGAGAATGGATCAAAGTAGAATGACATGGAGTGTGTATAAATCTGTAGGGAAAGGAAGGCGGGGGTAGGGATCGTCCTCGAAAAAGTTGGAGGGAGGGGGTAAAGGAGGTGTTGTGGGCGAGGGGTTTGAACTTCCAGCAAGCGTGCGTGAGCGTGTTAGATAGGAGTGAATGGAGACAAATGGTATTTGGGACCTGACGAGCTGTTGGAGTGTGAGCAGGGTAATATTTAGTGAAGGGATTCAGGGAAACCGGTTAATTTATATATAACAGGACTTGAGTCCTGGAAATCTGAAGTACAATGCCTGCACTCTAAAGGAGGTGTTTGAGATATTTTCAGTTTGGAGGGATATATTGTGTATTTTTATACATATAGACTTCTAAACTGTTGCATTCTGAGCACCTCTGCAAAAACAGTGATTATGTGTGAGTGAGGTGAAAGTATTGAATGATGATGAAAGTATTTTCTTTTTGGGGATTTTCTTTCTTTTTGGGTCACCCTGCCTCGGTGGGAGACGGCCGACTTGTTGAAAAAATTACCAAAAAGAAGAAGAAAAAGAAGAAAATTGTCAAAGTGGATGTATGAATATGCGTGGATGTTGTGTGAGTGGCAAGAAAGAGATGATTGTGGATGTTATGAATGAGAAGTTGGATGTCCTGGCTTTAAGTGAAACAAAGCTGAAGGGGGTGGGTGAGTTTCAGTGGGGAGGAATAAGTGGGATTAGGTCAGGGGTGCCAAATGGAGTTAGACCTAAAGAAGGAATAGCAATTAGGTTGAAGGATAAGATATGGCAGGAAAAGAGGGAGTATAAAAGTATTAATTCAAGGATTATGTGGAGTAAAATAAAGGTTGGATGTGAAAAGTGAGTTACAGTAAGTGTATATGCACCAGGAGAAGAGAGAAGTGTAGAGGAGAGAGAGACGTCTTGGGAATTGTTGAGTGAGTGTGTGGGGAGTTTTGAACCAAGTGAGAGAGTACTTGTGGTTGGGGATTTCAATGCTAAAGTGGGTAAAAATGTTGTGGAGGAAGTACTAGGCAAATTTGGGGTGCCAGTGGTAAATGAAAATGGGTTAATTAATAGAGGTGAATTTGACAGTTAAAAACAGGAGAGGAGAGTTATTAGACAGAGTTAGTAGCACGTAAATAAACCATTAATAGAGGTGAATTTGACAGTTAAAAACAGGAGAGGAGAGTTATTAGACAGAGTTAGTAGCACCGGGAAGATGGAAGAAATGTTTTGAGCAACTTCAATGTTGATGAAGACAGGGAAGCTGTTATTTAATGCAATGGGCAGGGAGAGAGAATATCTTGTAGGAGTGAGGAAGAGCCAGTTGTGAGTGTGGGGGAGGAGCATGAGGTTGTGGGTAGAATAAAAGGGGTTAGAACAGCTGGGATTGACAGGCTAAAGACAGAAATGATAATCGCAAGTGGGGATATAGTTTTGGAGTGGTTGGTGCTTTAATTTAATAAATGTATGGAAGAGGGTAAGGCACCTAGGGACTGACAGAGAGCATACACAGTTTCTTTGTATAAACGTAAAGAGGGAAAAAGTGTAAAAATTATAGGGGAAAAATTGTTGATTAAAAGGGTAAAGTAGTATATGGTAGAGTTATTTTCAAAAAATTTAGGAGAAAGATGAAGAGCAGGTGCCAAGGGGCTTCGGGAAAAAAAGGGTGGGGGGTGTGTAAAAACAAGTGTTAGAACATATGATGAATGTATTTGGGTAAGGGTTTTGGGGGTTTTTGTTGCAATTTGGGTTTTGGGAAAAAGGCAAAGTGTTTGAAAAAAGGGGAAGAAATCAAATTGGGGCACGTTAAAAGGGTGTTCCACGGGGGGGGTGTTTTGGGGCCCCTTGTTGTTCACAATTTACATAAACGATATAGATGAGGAAATAAGTAACAAAGAAAATTTGCTGATGACCCAAATAGGCCACCAATTCTTTTAATGAGGACATTAAGCCCCCCAGGGTAAATTTGAATAACTGATCAGGGGTTTGAGAAGTGGCAGATGCAGTTTAATATAGACAAATCCAAAGTTCTAAATTTTGGACAGAAAAATAACCATCCCACATATAAACTAAAAAATGTACATTTAAAATTTTTGGACTGCATAAAGAATTTGGATTCTGTTAGGAGTAACATAAAAACCAAGCAATAGGCTAAGTGTTTGCAATAAAGCTAACAAAACCCTTTGGGCTTCATGCAAGAAGTATAAATAATAAAAGTCTGTAGGTGTTCTTAACTCTATATATCTTTGGTTAGGCCTTTTTTAGATTATACTGAAAAATTTTGGTCCCCATATTCAGAATGGATAAAAATGCACTGAAAACGTACAAAGGGGATGAAAAGGAGACCCCATGATCGAAATTTTCCCCTTATGAGGATAGACTAGGGCCCTGAACTGCCCTCTGAAAGGCAAAAAATTTAAGGGGGGGATATGTTGGGGGAAAAGGAAGGCAGGGAGGGGACGTCCTCAAGAAGGTTGGAGGGGGGGGGTTAAAGGGGGTTTTGGGGGCGAGGGTTTGGGACTTCCAGTAGTCATAGCTTGTTCGATAGACCAAGGGGAACAAAATTATTTGGGACCTGACGAGTTGTTGGAGTGTGAGGGGGTAATATTTAGGAAGGGATTGGGAAACAGGTTATTTTTAAATAGCCGGACTCGAGCCCGGGAAAGGGAAAGTACAATTGACTCTAAAGGGAGGGGTTCGGGAATTGGCAGTTTGGGGGGATATGGTGATTTTTTAACGTATACTTCAAAAACTGTTTTTTCTGGCACCTCGCAAAAACAGTGATAATGGTGAGTGTGGTGAAAGTGTTGAATGATAAAAGTATTTTCTTTTGGGGATTTTCTTTCTTTTTAGGTCACCCCTTGGGGGAGACAGCCACTTTTTTGGAAAAAAAAAAAAGGGGGGGGCGGGATATCAGACGTGGGTATAGGAAGACGTGAATGTATTGATATTTTGGGAGGACTCACGAAACTAATGGCAACCACATAAAAGGTGGGATTGAACTAATTCAACCCCACCTTTACTGGCTTTGTTTAAAATTTGATTAAAATTTTCTTGATCTGACAATTTTTGAGGGGACGGCTAGAGTTAGCCACAGCCACGGGGTGGGAGTTCATCTGAAATATCTTTCCTCGGCTTATTTATCTATCAAAATTTCATGTAATATGACATTATAAAAAAAATTTTAAATAACACAGAAACATGATATTCTCAGAATGAATAAAATAGTATAATGTAGAGAGGATAAAGGTTAAGTGTTATTGTTGGGTTTTAAGGGCCGCCCTGAGAGAGCAGTGTTGGGGCGGGGAGGCTTCTGCCCCCAACACTGAGAGAAACAGTGTTGGTGGCGGTGGAGGCTTCTGCCACCAAAAAACTGAGAGAAACAGTGTTGGTGGGGGTGGAGGGTTTGCCCCCAAACTGAGAAAGCATTTTGGGGCGGTGGAGGCTTCGTCACCAACATGAGGAAGCAGTGTTGGGGCGGTGGAGGCTTCTGCCACCAAATGAAGGAAGCAGTGTTGGGGGGGTGGAGGCTTCGCCACCAACACAGAGAAAACATGTTGGTGGCGGGGGAGGGGTTCTGCCACCAACACGAGAGAAGCAGTGTTGGTATGGTGGAGGGTTCTGCCACCAACCTGAGAGAACAGTGTTGGTGGCGGTTGAGGCTTTTTGCCCCCAACCTGGAGAAGCAGTGTTGGGGGCGGGTGGAGGCTTTTTCCCCCCAAACACTGAGAGAAGCAGTGTTGGTGGCGGGGAGGCTTTCCCCCAACATGAAGAAGCAGTGTTGGGGTGGTGGAGGCTTTTGCACCCAAATGAAGAGCAGTGTTGGGGCGGTGGAGGCTTTTTCCACCAACACTGAGAGAAGCAGTGTTGGGGGGTGGAGGCTTCCCGCCACCAACACTGAGGAATCAGTGTTGGTGGTGGGGGGGCTTTGCCCCCAACAATGAGAGAAACAGGTTGGTGGCGGTGGAGGTTCGCCCAACAGAGAGAAAACAGTGTTGGTGGCGGTGGGCTTTTGCCACAAAACTGGAAAAAGCGTGTTGGTGGCGGTGGGGGCTTCTGCCACCAACACTGAGAGAAGCATGTTTGGGGGCGGGGGAGGCTTCTCCCCCAAACTGAGAGAAGCAGTGTTGGTGGGGGGGGTGGAGGCTTTGCCCCAAACTGAGAGAAGCAGTGTTGGTGGCGGTGGAGGTTCTGCACCAACACTGAGAGAAGCAGTGTTGGGGGGTGGGGGTTCTGCCACCAAACTGAGAGAAAACAGGTGGTGGCGGGTGGAGGTTCTGCCACCCAAAACTGAGGGGGAAAACAGTGTTGGTGGGGTGGGGCTTCTCCCCCAACACTGAGAGAAACTGTTTGGGGGGGTGGAGGCTTTTGCCCCCAAATGAGAAAGCAGTGTTGGTGGCGGTGGAGGCTTCTGTCACCAACACTGGGGAGCCATGTTGGGGCGGGGGAGGTTCTTTCACCCAAAACCATCCCCTTAAAAAAATTTGACTGTTGGCAAATAGTCAAATATCTCGGGTTTACGTAAACAGGAAAAATTTCAAACCCCCGAAACTTCAAGCGTTAATTAAAAATATAGTTTCCCCCTCATACGATAGTGATTATGATTCAGATTAGAAAGGGTTGCCAATTAGAAGATGACCTTTTTTATGAAGAAAAAAAAGAGCAATAGAGCAGAAGTGAGCCTGTGTTGAGCCAGTGTAGATCAGTTCTCGCTCGCTCCTTATTTAACTGGGCCTCTACCCTTTTAAACGAACTGTTTTTCCCCTATTCTTGCACTCAAATGTGTCCAGTTCTAAAGGTTGACACTTTAATTGTAACTGATTCTTGTCACCTAAAAAGCCTCAACTATTTAAATATAAAATTTGGCATGCTTTTCAGAAGCCCGACATGATAGGTAAGATTGTGGACAGTGGGGGTCAGAGTGCACATGCTGTGGATTCCATCTCAATTGGTCTTAGATCATGATGAAAATGATAAATTGGGGTAAGCTGTAGCTTTCAAAAGGGAGTAATTACAATCTTTTGGGTTTCAGGGGGAGAGTTTGAGCAATAAACGAAAAAGAACTTTAGCGAATTTTATGGGACTTGGCTCAGGGAGTTTACACAGTGAGTCCATCTATATCTTCTATCATGCAGGAGGAGCCCACAGATGGTCTCCCAAAAAAATAAGCAGACCTTGGGTGTCACTACCCCCCCGGCCCGGGTGGGTTACAAGTATCGTGGCAGGTTAAATCACCACCCCCGATTAACCAAACGAAATGTAAACTTTTCCCCGATGGACTATTGTCACAATTGCCCTCATTATGTACTGGAGTGTGATAAAAATTAATGAAAATTTTGAAACAACTATCAGAATGTTAAAAAATGCTAAGTATTTTATCCACAGTGGTATTTGCAGACCATTCTGGAGAAATACCTGACTTTGCTAGCTGTAAAAAAGCATTACCACATGTGTGGTGTGTGTGTGGTTGTGTGTGGTGGTGTGTTGTGTGTGGGGGGGTGTGAGGGTGTGTGTGTGTTGGGGGTTGGGGGGGTGGTGTGTGTGGGTGTTTGGGGGTGGTGTGCGGGTGTGTGTGAGGGTGTGGTGTGGTGTGGGGTGGTGTGGTGTGGCGTGTGTGGGTGTGTGTGGCGTGTGTGGGTGGTGTTGGTGTGTGGGTGTGTTGGTTGTGTGTGGGTGTGTGGTGTGGGTGTGTGGTTGGGTGTGTGTGTGTGGGTGTGGTGAGGGTTGTGTTTTGGGTGTGTGGAGGGTGTGTTTGGGTGGGGTTTTTTGGGGTTTGGGTTTTTGGGGGTGTGTTGTGGGTGTCGTCCCTTTTGGTATGCATTATTTGTACGCCGTGTGAATGTCCGTGCGTGCCCCTTGTGGTATGTGCGCGCGGCATTGTGGGGTATGATCCCCTTAATATTTTTATTTTTTAAATCATTACAATTGTGACCAGGTGGACGTATCAGTGGTCATACTTTGTAATTTGTTTATGACTGTAACCCTGTATAGGGGGTAAGTGATTCATTTCCTTGTAATTGCATGATTAGTGACCCAAACACCTGGAGTTCATTACCTTTTTAACAGTTTCCCATCATAACTTTGGGGTCCAGTCAGGACCATATTACCTTTGTAATCTTTTGACACCGCCCAAGGGTGGGTTTTTGGGGTGCTAAAGATATTAAAACTAAAGTGTTGGTGTTTGTTTTGTGTGTTTGGGGGGTGTGTGTGTGTGTGTGTGTGTTTTTTGTGTGGTGTTGTGTGTTTGGTTTGTGGGGTGTGGACTAACATCAATATTTTTCACCCAAAAACTCATTTCAGTTGTGACCGGGGTTTTTGGGGGTTTGTGAATTGTCCCTTACTCTATAATTTTTATGATTGTACCAAAGTATAAAAGTAAGTAAA
>NC_069399.1:137623226-137669409 GCF_026875155.1 Cherax quadricarinatus | reverse complement strand
CCCCCGCCTTGGTGGGAAATCGGCCAGTGTGATAATAAATTAATAATATAATAAAATGCTCATTAGGCTCCACATATAAAAAACTTTGACAAATGATTTAAGTAAAGTTAATTTTCCCACATTATTTGAATGTATGGTGTCTTGATGCAACCACGGAATGGCAAAACCCTTTCGATGATAAGTTAATTTTTCACTTCCTCTCTTTTTCCCCTTTTCAATCTTCTTTTTTCCCCCCCCTTTCCCCCTTTCTCTCTCTCTGTTCCCTTTTCCCCCTTCTACCTGGGTAGAATTTTATTGGGAAAAGTAGCAAGAGTAAATACACAGTCAATTTTGGTTCAGAATCACCCTTCGCACGAAATAATATGAATTTTGAGTTTGAAAACTCAACTGGCCCTTGAATTTCTTTATAACCCACAAACATCCGTGAGGTGAACTCCCAATTTTTTTTTTTTTTTATATTTATTTAAAAAATTACAATAAAAGGGGGAAAATTTTTTTTAAAAAAGGTACACATAAGGGTTTAAAATCAAAAATTCCCCAATTCCCCCTTACAAAAATGATACAACAGAAAAAAGTTTTTGACCCCCAAATACCACACACCTTTACCCCCAGTTATACCAGTTATTTTCCTGTGGGGCTGAAACTTTGACCCTTTACCCCCCCCCTCTCGAAAAAATAAAACCCACCAACCTGACGCTCTTAACTTAACTTTAAAAGGATACATGAATTACACTATCAGGGTGATACAGTAAATCTTAGACAAAATATTAAAAACAATAAAATGGGATACATGTATTATTAAACAATGCCCCTAACCTGGTGAAAAAAAACCCCCAAAGTTAATTTTTAAAAAGGTTTTCAATATTAAATGTCAACTCTCAAAGGACTTATGTGCAGTCTTCATGAAAAACCCTATTCATGCAACATAGTATTTTTAAATAAGTGTTTTATGAAAAAACATACAGAATAAAAAGGGTAAAAAGTTAAAACCCCAGCCATGTAGGGGTACAACAAAAAATTCCAAATATTTCCCCTAACAGACAAAACAAAAAAAATTTTTGTGACAACTCCCCTAAACAAAACTCACACATAGCTTAAGATGCTATGTACATAGATAACAAAATAATATGACTTAAGAGTATGTACATGATAACATAAAAATAAATCTAATTTAAAAGGATCACGTTGATCATCAGCCTTTCCCACAATCAGGGTTAGAGAATAATCTATAGTACAAGTCCAACTTGCTGTGTCCCATTCGCTACATACAATAATATGTGTATTATATACACATAATACTAACACATGGAAAGCAATGCCATCACTTCCAATCAATATGCTGCCCTACCCTCCTCTGCACGTGATGTAGGCAACCCCCCCCTTGAATACCTTATCCATCTCATACTCCCTTTAAAGGGAAACGGGAAAGTACTTTAAATAGTGTATAGCCCATGTCCACAAAAAAAATGGCAGCTCCACGGGTGCCCCCCCCGTGGTTCAAAATTTTCATCCGCATCTTCTCCCCACTCACCAAACATTTGTTGTCACCCTTTTACAGGGAGGCCCCCCTGTTTTACCCTGATTCCCCTCCCCCAGAAACACTTTCCAATGACCTCCCCCCCCGTTATTAAAAGTTAAAAAACCTGTAACGAAAGTTGCCTATATCCTCTAAAAAAACCCTTTCACCCCCTCCCCCCATAAATTTCCTTATTTCTGAACGTTTTATAAAACGTTATCGCTAACCCCTTTTCCCCTCAGTAACCTTTTTTCCCCGAACCCCCACACTAATAGATAAACTCCATAATGTATCCCAAGCTTGATTACACTTTCCCCCCAACCCCCCCGTCGGACTTAATGCTCTAAATACAGAATTCCTTTACCCCCATCTATTTTCACCTACTTAACCCCCCCTTTGACACCCCTCATTCCTCAAAAAAAATATACTAATGAAACCCCGACTCCCCCCCCAAATATCCCCCTCCCCCCCCGTCAACGCGCGTCTTTCCCGAGAACCACACCCGACGGTAAAATCCCGTGCAGAAAACGATACATGCACCCCAAAACACGAGGTTGCAACCTCATCCTACTCCTTTCCATTCTTCCCCATGCACAGGGGGAAAAAATTCCCTTACAGGCGCTACAACCCCCCCCGGCTACAATCTAACCCCCTACCTTTTTTAAACCCTTTGCTGGCTCTGTTTCCCACCCCAGAGCCCTCAACACAGTTTCCACTCATGCAACTAAATTCCTTATACATCCGTTGCAATCTGTTATGATCCTGGCCAAACCCCCCCCCCACATTTCCCCTATCCCTCCCATTTAATAAAGACACTTTTGCCCCCTCCGCTTTAAGTCCAAAATCCCACCCCCCTTTACTTACAGGAAAACATTACCACATCCCTTTTTCCATCACAGCTCGAACCCCCAAGAATTTAAAAACCCTTCCCTAAGTATGTTCGTTTTTTGCGGCCATTTAAATGGGAACCGGTGCCACGTCCCCATACTTTGCTATACGTAAGTATAATAGAATGGCACGGCACAAGGGTCAAATGATAAGGTCGAAAAGCCCCCAGGTCCCGAACCCCTTTCTCCATCCTAATGGGTTTTTCCCGTCGTCCCCACAGTTAGATGTCTGCATAATAGACCGTTTTTTTTAAACGAATTCACCTGCCTCCCCACAACTGCATCCCCCAATCCCCCCTCCCGGCCCAAGCCCCTAACCCAAAACCATGGATTTATCTGATTTCCCCCTCATCCCCAGTTGCCCCCTGAAAAAATTTTTTTTATCCCCCGTCAAATGTGCCCATGACACCCCCTCCCTGATCAAAATTTTGTATCACCCCCTTACCCCAATTAAAACTGGCCAAAACCCCTCGCAACCCTCCCCCCGGCCCCTCTACGTGAAAATACGCTGCCCCCAATCTATAAAAGGGGTCTGTATGCACGCAAACAATAATTGTGACTAGGCACCCTGCCTAATTCCCCTACCCTTACAATCTTCTCACCAATCGACCATTAATCTGTCCCCTCGCTATTGCACCCCCCATACAAGCCTAAACCCAACCCACTTTTCACCCCCAAACCCTGCCCCCTGAGGATGGCTTTTAAATGTTTTCCTATCCACTTATCGTATGCCCCTTGCCAATCGGGCCCCACCAAAAACCTCCCTCCCCCCCCCCCTTTTGCCTCCACGAAACCCAAAGAAACCCCATGCCCCTCACCATGGACCTCCCTGGAAAACCAAACTGATTTTTTGATATCCCCGCCCCCACAAACTTGCCCCGTTTTCCCAAAAATCTTCGCAAACAATTTATAATTGCGCAAACAACGAGATGCCGGTAACCCCGAAGCGTATGCTGCCCCTTACCTTTCGGTCCCAATACAACGCAGCCGTTCCCTGCTTCTCACCCAGCTCCCCCTCTCTCCTTCATGCAATTTAATAACCAAACCCAAAAAAAAACGCCTAATTAATTCCCCAATGTGCGATAAAACTCTCCCGGGGGAGTCATAAATTCCGGTGCTTTGCCCTTTTCGCATTCCATTTAAAAGCCCTCCATTTTCTCCCTCAGTTTTTCCCCCCCCCGTGCTTCCCTACCCTTTTTTCGAAAGACATACCCACCCCACCACTGTTCTAAAACCCCATCCTCTACCCTTCTGTTCCCAGTCTTCTATACCTTGTCAGCAAACGCCCCCCTTCCTTCCGTGCTTGTATGACCTGCCCCCCCTGTACCCCCCATCGACTATGAACCTCCAACCCTGGAATGTCTTTCCTGCTGTCTTTGTTTTGCCCACGAATACGCCGATGAAGGTCTATCGCCCATAACACCTCTTCCACCCCCCCCTGTACCGCACCGCTTGGAACCCCTCATCCTGTACCCCAAGTCTCCTTTTAAATTTCCATAATTTTTATCCATGGGATAATTGCCCGCCCCGCCCCCCTCGCCCCGAACCCCGTAAATTTTCCTCCAAAAAAGTTAGCAAGCCCTTTTTAAAAAATTGTTTCGTTTCCCTTCTTTACGTAAAATTGCTTAATCGTTCTTTAGCCAACCATCCACAAATCCACATCTTACCCCCTTTATCTCTGCATTAACCCCCCCACAGCGTTGCAAATCCTCTATCCCCTCCCCTCACCAACACACTTTATTTTAATTTCAAAAACCCCCAGTTTTCCTGCTAGTGGGCTCCCACGCCACCTCTGCTACTACCGCCCGTTTATCGAATAAATACTTTATTGTACGGAAAATGTCAAAACCCAAACCCCCTTTAGATATTACGCTATCCAACCTAGCGGTAACCCCGTCTTCAAAAGTGTGTTCTACCCCCCACGCCCCTCCTCCAACCGCATCCCGCAACTGAATATCTCTCAAAAAAATCTCGCAAGGGCCCCCGACACGTGCCCCGCCCCTTTTTTGGTTTCCCCTAGCCCCCCCTAAAAACGCAGTTCCAGTCTCCACCAACGACGGCCACTGTAGGTAACCAAAGTAAGAAAAAAATAGTTCTTCACATACAAAATCCCTTTTTACCCCCACATCATTTTTGCTGGTGCATACACATTACAAAAAAAAACACTCTGCCCCCTCCCCCACCCATCCAGTGCAATATTCTTCCCCCCCTCCCCCCCATTCTTGCAACACAAAACGGGGTCCCCCTGATAATATCCCCCACCCCCTTTCGACGTGCAGATGGCGGTCATAACCCGAAACCCCCACCCCGGCACTCTTCCCTCCCTTTAAATTTTGGGTTTTTGCAGGAAAAACTACACCACCCTAATTTTACAGAAACTTCGAACCATTCCTTCTTCCCCTTTACAAATCCATTGAGTTCACAGTCATACACCTAAGGCCTCTTTATAGTTTCCAACCCTTCTCCTCTCTTCATTCATCCCCGGGCCTCCCGCCCCGAGCCGCACAAGGTTCACACCATAACCCCCCCCCTTTTTTGCGTGCCCTTTTTCATGCTACTTTGACAGTGCTTTCCTTCCTCCCCGACCCCTGCGCCGGCATCAGGACATCATTGGTTGACGCCGCCGCTTCTTCCTCGTGATGCCCTCTACATCCTGTTATCTTCTGAGGTTCCCCCCGATGAACCCCAACCCCCACCACCCCCGTTCCCAGCACCGGCGACAACTCTCTTCTAGTTGGCCGTCAACCCCGCTATGTTTTTTATCCTTCATTCTTAAGGCAAACGCCGTGCCCCTACCAGCTCAGGAACAACATCCTCTGCAGGCCCCGGGGTCAATGTCCTTTAAAACTTCCCGAAGCTCTTCCTCTAGAGCCTGCCCTCCTCCTGCACTTGCACTTCTGTCTTTTCCCTTTTTGTATAACAGATCCTTTTAATCACAGCTTACCCCAACATGCCAGTCTCCTCTTTGGATTCCTCCACCTCTTCCTCCACAAGCGCCCAGGCCCTTGCTTTCGCGTGGGGCTTCAAAAGCTTCAGTGGTAATGGTGCTTCACCGTTTGCGTGGCGCCCTCCTCGCTTCACGCACTCTGCCCCCATTGGTCGTACGCCCCACATATTTGCACGAGTCTCTGCCCGGGTACGATACCATAACTTGGTCCTGAAATCCTCAAAAACCCACGTAAGAGGTATGGGATGTCTCGAGTCTTTTCAGGAAAAGTACCCCCCCCGGGCGTCCCATTAAGCACCTGCCCTCCACTTGCCTTTTGTGCCAGTTTACGGCCCATATGTCTCAAAAAAATCCTTACGTCGCCCCATCTGCCTCAAAAGGGAATTGTATTTAACCCCGTTTTAAAGGGGGAGATACGTCGATCAAACGCACTTCACAGTGGAGTAGCATCAAGACTCACGTTTGGTTCGTCCCAAAGCTCATACACGGGGCGTGGAATTCATTTGACGAAGATTCTTAAGCCCCCCTTTTAGGGCTACACCATACACCTTTTCGTCCTGGATGCCCCTAGGTCTCCCCAATGTTTTGGGAGTAAGATTGCAAATGAAGGGGTGAAACGCCCCACGAAGCGTCAAAACCCCTAGTTTTTACGGCCTCCTCACACTCGCCATGTTGATACAAGGTGCTTGCCCGAAAACAGCAGGGGGTGCGCGCAAACCTCACTCACCGTGGTAGGCGCGAATGTGGCCCCCCAGGAGGCCCGGTCACAGACCGGGCCGCGGGGGCGTTGACCCCGAAAAATCTTCCCGGTAAAGGTTTTAAATCTCCTTAGCAAAGGAGACAAAGTCAAAACAACAAAACGGAAACAGAACCCCCGCCCATAACTGTGGGTTCCCCAAGGTAGTATTCTGGGTCCCCTTACTATTTTTATGTTATGTCAATGATATGCCCTTTGTGTCAAGTGCAAAAATCCTACTGTTGCAGTTTACAGTGCTCTTTAGTGACGGTAAAAAAACCAAAGATATTGCTAATGTTTTAAAACTGGAACTGGAGTCCTGCAGCAAATGGTTTTTTTTTTTTTTTTTTTTTTTTTTTTTTTTTTTTTTTTTTTTTTTTTTTTAAACCAGACATTACAAAAATAATTTTAAAACCTTTAGTCGATAATTAACAAAATCCCCCCTACAAAATATTAACACCACCTTACAACCCCTTTTGGGGACACCCCCCCCCCCCCGCCCCCTCACCCTTTTCACTTAACCCAAACCTGTTGGAGCTACCCAACAAAATTTTACATGTTGAACAACATTTTATATACACATCCCCGAAAATGTATTTAAATAAACGACACGACCTAAAATGCATTGCACTGAACTATTATACAGACATTTTACTCCCCCCCCCGGGGTTATCCAACCCCCCCATATTTAAAACCTAACATACATAAACAAAAAATGTTGCCAAATCTAAAGTCCACAGAATGACCCAAACTTTAATTATTAATTGTCCTAATGGTCGTAATAAAAATATGTTTTACATAACAATGGTGATATAGAAAATCACAAAGACATCAAATTACTAAAAAACCAAAAGAAAAACTTAGTCTAAAAATCCAACAAAATTAACCCTTTTACACTTTTTAAACAGCAATTCCAGTGTTAAAACAATAACCGTTTCAACTTACTTTCAGTTTTAAACGCTTAATGGACATTACATAGTTTTGACAACAGAAAATACAACATAAAATATAACCATGACATAAGTAACACAAAGACGTCCCAGCACGACCAAACCACAAAAAACCTATAACACCACTGTTGCCCAACTTTATTAAAACTGACGTGCATTAACCTTTTTACTTAAAAAACAAAATGAATTGAGAACCCCAGTGACGAAAAATATGCACGGGCAAAAATACAAAAATATCACAGCATATCTCGGGACCCGGCATGATCACAGCATCAACACTAGCAGTGAAAGGGCCCTAGAAAAACAATTTGGGAAAATCATGAAATTTATTATAGAAATTCCAAATTCAATGTCATTACCGTAAATAAATATTACCACCACAATTGTAAAATAATTTAAAAAGTCCAGCCCCAACAAAACGGGCCAGCTCCCCCGGTTTCGCACCCGTGGTCCACATATTATTCACTCATGCATCACTATCCAACACTTCGCAAAAAATTTTTTTACCCTTACCAGGGGGGCAAACCCGTTTTCACCCCGACTTCCTACCCCCCAACACTTTCCAAACATACCCCCCCTCCCCGTCTATTACAAGTCTAATAAAACCTGTAACGAAGTTGCCCAACCCTCTGAAAAAAACTTCACCCACCTCCCCCCATAAATTTCCTTATTTCTACATACCGTTTTATAGAACGTTAAAGCTAACACCCCCTCTTCCCTCAGTAACCTTTTTTCCCCCCCAATCCCCACAATATAGATATAATTGCCATAATGTACCCCACAGCTCTGTTTAAATTTTCCCCCCAAAACCCCCACTTCGAGATTTTAATGCTCTCAATACAAAAATTCTTTACCCCTATCCATTTATCACCCTATTTAACCACCCCTTGACACTCTCAGCCATCACAAAAATATATAATGAAAAGCCGACCCCCCCCACCAATATCCCACACTCCCCCCCGTCAAGACTCGTCTATCCCGTAGAACCACACCCGACGGTAAAATCCCATGCAGAAAACGATCATTACATCCCGAACACGAGGTTGCAACCTCATCCTACTCAACCATTCCAATATTCCCCATGCATACAGGGGAAAAAATTTCCCCTTACGGGCGTAAAAACCCCCCCGGCTAACAATTACACAACCTACCTATTTTAACCTTTTGGGCTGGCTTCGATCCACGCCAGAGCCCTAAAAACCAGTTTCACACTATCAACTAAACTCCTGTATAATCCTTTGCAACGTTATGGTCGGGCCCAACCCCCCCCACCCCACATTTTCCCCTCTCACCCCCCTTTTAATAAAGGGACACTTTTGACCCCCCGTTTTAAAGTCCAGCAATCCCACCCCCCCCCTTATACAGAAACATACCACTCCTTTAATCCAAGCACAGCTCAAACCCCAAAAGAATTTAAAACCTTCCTAAGTATGTTCGTTTTTGGGGCCCAGTTATGGGAACCGGCTGCCCGTGCCATTTTTGCATACAGTAAGATATTAACAACAATGGCACGCTGCAAAAGGGGTCAAATGATAAGGTCGCAATGCACCAAGGTCCCTGAACCCTTTCTCCATCCTAAGCGATTTTCCATGCGTGCCACAGGTAGATCGTCTGCAAAAAATAAGCCCGCATTTTTTTAACGAATCACCTGCCTCCTCACAACTGCACTCCCCAATCAACCCTACCCCCCAAAAGCCCCAAACCCCCTGACCATCGATTTTCTGAATTTACCCTCATACCATTCCCCCTGCGAACATTTGTATACCCCGTCTAATGTGTCCATTGACATCCCCCCCCTGATCAGAACAGTTGTTTCCCCACATACCCAATAAAATGGCCAAAACCCTCGCACCTCACACCGGGCCCCTCTACGTGACACATACGTGCCCCCATAAATCTAAAAAGGGGTCCGTCGCACGCAAAAATAATTGTGACATGGAACCCCCGCCTAAGTCCCCTACCCTTTACAATCTTCCCCCCCAATCGACCATTAATCTGTCCCCTCGCCTTTGCCCTCCATACAACGCCTAAACCCCACCCCCACTATTTTTTCCCCAAACCCTGCCCCCTGAGGGGGCTTTAAATGTTTTCCGATCCACTCTATGTATGCCCCTTCCCAATCGGGGGCCCACCAAACCTCCCCCCTCCCCCCCCTTTTCCCCTCCCCGAAACCCCCTAAGTAACCCATGCCCCTCCCCCATAGACCCCCCTGGAAAACCCAAATGAGTTTTTGATACCCGCCCTACCCAACTTGCCCCCGTTTCCCAAAAAATCTTCGCAAAAATTTTTATTGGATAACAACGAGATCCCCCGGGAAAATCCCGAAGCGTAGCTGCCCCTTCCCCTTGGTCCCAATACAACGAGCCGTTGCCTCTTCTCCCCCAGCTCACCTCTTCCTTCATGAATTTAATAACCTAACCAAAAAATGCTAAAAATTTCCCCAATGCTGCGATAAAACCTTCCCGGGAGTCCATTTTCCCCGGGTGCTTTCCCCTTTCGCTTTCACTTAAAGCCTCCATATTTCCCCCCAAGTTTTTTCCCCACCCAGTGTTTCCCTATCATTTTACGCAACTGACATACCACACCCCCACACACCTGTTCAAAACCCCACCTCTCCCCCTTCCGTTCCCCGTATTCCTCCACTTGTCGAAAAACCCCCCCCCTTTCCCTTTCCCGTACTTGTATGACCTGCCCCTCCCTGTCCCCTCCTATCGTTTCATGAACCCCCAAACCCATGGAATAGTCATTCCCTGCTGTCTTTTTTTTGCCTACCAATCCAGTGAAGGTCACCCCCCCAAAACACCTTTCCCCCCCCGCTGTACCCTCACCGTTTGGAAACCCTCTCATCTGTACCTCACGCACCCTCCCTTTTAATTGCCATAATTTCATCCATTGGAAAAGGCCCGCCCCCCGCCCCCCTCGCATAAAACCCCGTAATCTATCCCCAAATAGTTAGCAAGCCCATATTTTAAAGAATTGATCGTTCCCTTCCTTTAGAATATTGTTTTAATCCGTTTTTTCCACACCCCCCACCACACCCCACATCCTCTCCCTTTTATCTCTGCCGAACCCCCCCACAGCGTTGCAAATCCCTCTATCCCCCCCCTCTCTCCTAACAACTTGTTTTTTATTTCCCAATATCCCCTAATTACCTGTAGTCTCCCACCCCACCTTGCTCTCCCGCCCGTGATCCGAATAACTACTTCTTTGTACGGAAAAATGCAACCCCAAACCCCCTTTAGAATATCGCCTATCCCCAAACCCAGCAGCGTAACCCCTCTTACAAAATGTGCTTACCCCCCACGCCCTCCTCCAACGTCCGAACTGAATATCCTCAAAAGATCTCGCAAGGCGCCGACACGTGCCCCCCCCCCTTTTTTTTCCCGTCAGCCCCCCTAATAAAGCAGTTCCGTCGCCACCCAAAGACGGCCACGCATAAACCCGTAAGAAGAAAATATTCTTCCTACAAAATCCCTTTTTACCCTCACATCATTTTTTGCTGGTGCAAACCACTAAAAAGTACCGCTGTCCCATCCCCCCCATCCACGGCAAAACTCTTGCAAAAAGGTTAGTAGACAACAAAAATATATTAACCTAGGGAAAACTGAAGCCATTTCTTTGGAACGAAACATAAAATGAGAAGGGTAAAAATTTTAAAGTTCGTGAATGGGGGGTCCATACTTTGGTTTCATCAGTTAAATATTGGGGAAACCCCTTTGACCCCGATGTAGGGAAAATTTATAGGGAACAGTGAGTAAAGAAAGCGAAAAGCCAGGCTGAAGTTCCTGTATGCAAGCACAGTGTCTACCTATGAGGTCGAGGACCCTTATGCAATGCCATAGGATTACGTTGCTCTTCTTGGGACTTGCCTTGACAAAAAAAAAAATGAAAAATAATGCAAATCACCCAAACAAAATCGTAAGATTCATCCCGGGGCTGGGACCAAGAGAACATGTAGGCCCGGATGAAATTTCAGCAGTTGGATATGCTGAATGTTGAAGACGAGTAAAAAAACGAAGCTAAAACATGTTTTTAAATTGTCACAAACAATTCCAGAATATCTTGTGTCAATTTTTTCAAGGTTGGGAACCAAAGCAATCATATATAGGGGGAGAGAGGCGCAAAAATTTGTATACCCCAAGTCAGTGGCCGGCTTCAAACACCTTTTATTGTACAGAAAAAGGAATTGGAACAGACTACCCCCACAGTCAAGCCAGTATAGCATGAACCAGTTAAAAAGATGCCAAAAAGGGGTCTGATGAATGTCTACAGAAAGGGGGGGGAATGTTTTCTATTTTTTTTGCTAAAATACGTGTAAATTTTTCCTTATTCAAGTAATGAGCCCCGTATTTAGATAGTCTTAATGACCTTGGGGTAGTAGGTGTCTTTTTTTGTATGATAATAAGATGTTATCTTCATTGTAGAATAATAAGAAAATATTATAAACCCTTTATTTAAAAATAGGTAAAAGGACCCCCAAAGGAAATAAGCCTCTGTCTGACTTTTTTGGTTTATCCTAGGTTCTCTACACCATGCTCTATGTTGTTTAAATTTTATGTAACTGTATTTGTGTAACCCGATTTAAAATTTTCTTATTACTTTGCCTGGGATTTGTTTTTAGACCCACCCCAAAATTTTTTAAATTTTTCCTGTTACACGGGGTGACCGGGAAACAAAATGGTTGTCTCCAATGAGATTTTTTGATGTATATAATATTGAGGTACAACAGGTAATCCCCCTAAAAATTTTCCAAGGCTTTGTAGTCCCTTTTTTAGTCTTTGTGACTTTTTTAAACCATTGTTGTTAAAATATTGTTATGTAAATGAACATTAGGCCCAATTAAATAAATTAATGTTTTGATCATTGCTGTGGACATTAGATCAGATCGATCGGCTCACAGGTAAGTACCACGAGGGGGGAGGGGCAAGTGGGGACAGTGCGAAGAAAGACGGGGGGGAGGAATGTTTGAGTCAAAAGGAAGACGGCTAAACCCAAATGCTAAGCCTGGAAAAAATGACGAAAAACGATTTGAGAAACAGGAACTCTGTAGGGCTGCTGCAACTTGCTGGGTGGAAGATTGCGTTCTTTTTGGTGATTGGTGGCTGCGGGGACAAGGGAGGAGCTCAACGTTGATTGGTCTTTTTTAAATGGGGTTGGGGGGGGGGTTTTTTGGAATTTTGGGTTTTTACGAAGTAAAATTTTTCCCTGGTAAGGCTGTTTCCCTTTTCAAGACGTTTAAAATTGTTGGAGAGGAATTATAGAAACGAGTTAACAAGTGCGATATCGAGGGGTTTGATTAATTTTTCAGTATGCTTTATAATTTTGAAAGTTCAGTTTTACAATCAGTGGGGACATGTTCAACGTACTTGACTGTTTTTTGGATGAGGTGAGATTTGAGTTCAGCTGGCTCCATGTCTTGAGGATAATTTGCTGTGGTACAGAAGGATATTCCACCCAATCAATATACTTGTCGGCATCTTCATCTGGTACAGTATTGAATCTTGGGTCTTGGGATGGTAGTTTTGGAGCTGATGAATGTACATTTTCTATTTCTATTTCATCTTCAATGGACGAATGGGAGGATGTTTCTGGTGGAAAGGCTTCTGATTGGTCGGTTTCGTTGAGGAGTGGAGGTGATGGAGGCTTCTCATTGGACGTTGTTGGAGTGACGTCACTAGTTGTTGATGGTGTTGGAGCTGCAGGCGTAGAGGTGTTGATTAAGTCCTTGGTGAATTTTAGTATTTCTTCCGAAGGTGGAGATGCTGGGAATATAAATGATGGCATATTATTTAGTGCAAATAACTCGTTGATGGTCGAGTTAAAAGATCCAGGTACAGCCATATTTTGCATGTGAGCGTATATGAGACAGTAGTGGATCTTGGTTACGTCACAAGCTGGAGGAGTGATGATGGTGGAGGCTGGCTGAGTAGTAGCTTGAAGTAATTTCGTAGTATTAGCTTGGATTTTTGCAATTGCTGCATACGTTGGTGTGTTGCTAGTAGGTTTTTTCTTTGCTGCTTCTTGTGTTTTCTTCACAATATCCTTTCGTGTAGGACATTTTGCTGCCAGTGTATGGTGGTCGTTACTCTTACAGTTTAAGCACGATGGTTGTGGTGGAGTAGCAGCGGTGCAGGAACTGAAGGTGTGTCCCTCACTACCACATGTAGTGCAGAACTTCTTGTCTTTTACTGGACATGCTTTGGTGGTGTGATGGTAAGAATAACAGTTCCAGCAGTGTTGGATGTACTGATATCTCTCTGCTTCGATGTAAGTTGGACTGATGAAGTAGTAGTAAACAGCAAGACCTTCGTTCAGGGCAGTGGCAGCCATGTTAACGTCGGTGAAGGTGACCTTGAGCATGGACGATGCATTCGGGATTTTTGTGATGCTGTCAACAGTAGCCCAAGTATTTTGAGTCTCGATGGATGTCTTGAGTTCTGCAGGTGATAGAGACGTCAGAATCTTGTCCAGTTTTTTAAGGAATACTGATTTCCTGGCCTTGAGGGCAGGAGATGACATAACAGTAAACCCTTGAGTGGTAAGTGTAGTGGTGGCATCTGTAGTGAGTAGCTTCTCTGCTTCAGCATCATCGTGACACACAACAATAAATGCTTCTTTCAGAGACAAAATGGTGTTGAATTTAACTTTCAGTGTTCCTTGAACAACAGTTGCAAGAGCAATCTTCGTTGAATCATCAACGGTACCACTTGTTGGCTTGATCTTGACACGATTTGCGTAGCTCATCGTGCAAGTCAAGGTGAAGACAACGCTGGTAAAGGTTCCCCTCCCCAACGGGGATCGTAGGGAGACAGAGTAAGTAAGGAGAGCTGCTATGACCTGCCAGGGCAAGAGTCAAGAGCATAAAAGTCTGTCTGTCTGTCTAAAAGTGTGACATTAGATTAGGTAACACTCATTGTTTATAGTGTGTTAGGTTGTAAATAGTGGGGTGGTTGGATCACCACAGGGGGGGGGGTAACATGTCTGTATAATATGTTCAGTGCAATGAATTGCATGGTCTGTAGTCGATTATTAAGTACCATTTCGAGGGATGTGTATATAAAAGTGTTGTTCATATCATGTAATTCTGTTGGGTAGCTCCAACAGGTTTGGGTGAAGTGATAGGAAGAGGGAGGAGGGGGGGGGGGGTGTACCCACACGGAGTTGTAAGTGTGGTGTGTAATGTTAGCTGTAGGTAGGACTGTGTTAATTTATAGCCTTAAATGAGTTTTACATATTATATTTTTCTAATGTCATGTTTTAAATAAAATATAAAAAAATAAATTAATTATTTTAGAAAAATTAATTAACAGGAAAGAGGTAAATAATATTATTTGATTTTAAAAGATTTATATATTACATAAAAAATATGAAACAAAATTAATAATAAAATAAATATTAATAAAAAAAAATTTGAATACTTTATCTAAGAAATCATATTTTACGAGTTGAATTAACTCTCCTTCTGAAGACATGAAGTACTGCTTCAGCGTGGGTTTGAAAACTATCCACTAGAGCAACAATTCAGTTGGAACAAATACATTTGACATTCTCAAATATATTTGCTCCACTTAACTGTTGTTCTAGTTGATGTTTTTCAAACCCACGCTGGAGTACTACTTCTTCTCTTCAGAAGGAGAGTTAATTCAACTACTCAAGTGTTGTCTTGGATAAACTGAAGACTTCTGGTGTTACCCCAGTTGCACCTGACAGCTATCAAGCTCGGAGGACTGTGTGGCCAGAATCAACAGTTTTATGAAACACAGCACTGTTAATGAAATTGTTGATAACATTAATGCCGAGAATTCTGACCTTAGGGCTGTAGAAGCACATAAATTCTCGAATCCTAACAACAATAAGGTAACTTTAAAATTAATACTCGAGACACCTGAGGAGGCCAAACTTGTGTGTCAAAATGGCTTCAAATGTTTTGGCACCAGATGTACACCAGACCAAATTTCTCTGGAACGCTTTGTCAGTGTGACACAATGTTTCAAGTGTTATGCCTTTGGTCATAACAACAACAAATGCAGTACACAAGGGCAAATTTGTAGCATTTGCTCTGGCCAACATTCGTATCGTGATTGTACCAATAAAAATACACCTAAATGTGTCCTCTGTAATGGAAAACATCATGCTGTTTCTGCTATTTGTCCTGAAAGAAAAAAGGAAATGCAGAAAATTCTTGACGCCAAGAAACTATCCACTTCTAAGAAGACCACTCCTCAGGCACCGCCAACCATGTCCCAAACTTCCTTCCCAGCTTTGCCTGGATCAAGTGGGACTCCTCAGGTCTCTACCAATGGTTCCAATGTTTGGAATTCTGCCCCTCTTGGAGCGCCCCAATCTAACCCTCACTTACAACAGACACAACAACAAGGTTCAGTCGCATCTCATATGTCTCAGGTATCCACAGACGGGGATATAACGAGAGCACAACTAATGTACTTGGTGGCCAAAGACATAGCAGGTGGTGACATTCAACTCTGCTCTCAGGTTTTAAATGATCTGTTAATGGCTAATGGGATCACTCCCATCACTATCCCTGAAAATGTGAAGGCTATTATGACCCAGCCTTCTCATAACAAGAAGTATGTACCATACTCTACATCTAAAAATAAGCCTAAGTCATCCCTGGCCCAGGGATCGCCCTCCTCGCAAACCCAGGTTGTCAACTCTCAACCCGATAAGTCAACACCTGAACATAACAATGCCCCAGAAAGTGGTGCCTACTCTCCCGCTATTGTAGCTGATCCTGTTGAACAGGAACTTTCCCAAGGTAACTCACCTTGCCTATCTAATATTCCCTTGGAGCCTACACAGTCTCCCATTAACTCTCACGAGCCTCTGCTTCCTGAAACTGAGAATAGCACAACTCAGTTTTATGATGATGACTCTAACGATTCTAATGAGTCTGTTAATATTACTGCCTCTAGTGAAGATGATGGCATTTTTAATACACAAGCATCCACGCAAAAGTTCCCTCCTCCCCTTGACGAGTCCAGCAGGGATAGTGTAGATACAACACATGACATTACTTGCAGGCGTTCAGAACGCAGTGTACGAGCGAAGAAAAAGAAATAATGGGGATTACAATTTTCCAACTTAATGTTCAACATTTCTTTAATAACCGTTACCTTCTTGAGGTTGAACTACATAACTACAATCCCGATGTTATACTTTTGAACGAGACAGCTGCAAGAGTTGATCAACATATTAAATTACGTGGATACTGTACTGTGGAGAAATCGAGAGGACAGTTTAGTGGTGTAGCCATCTTGGTTAAATTAGGATATGCATTTAAAAATATTCACGTGGATGAAGATAACATTCTTGCAATAGAACTAACAACGTCTCATGGACAACTAGTGATAGGAACTGGATATTTTCCCCGAGACAACCATATATAGAGTCAATTCCTCTACATAGGATATTAAGCAGAAATATTCCAACAATTCTAGCTGGAGATTTTAATGCTCATCACCCTGCCCTCTTCAACTGTGGAGCTGGTATTCCACTGGGTGACTTAAAGCTTATCAAATGTCTCAATATTTTCAAAACGCCAAGACTTTCACGCTTAAACTTCTTGCCACTTCCAGCATCACTCGTATTCCTCTTCGGTGCCATACCTGGAGGCTTGGAGTCTACCTGGAGGGTGTTCCGGGGGTCTGCGCCCCCATGGGTCGGTCCTGACCAGGCCTCCTGGTGGATCAGGGACTGATCAACCAGGCTTTTACTGCTGGCCACACACAATGCAACGTACAAACCACAGCTTGGCTGGTCAGGTACTGACTTTAGGAATCAATCCAGTTCTTTCTTGAAGACAGCTAGGGGTTTATTGGTAATACCCCTTATGTATGATGGGAGGCTGTTGAACAGTCTTGGGTCCCTGGCACTTATGTTATCTCTTAGTTTATTTACAACACCCCTTCTTTTCATAGGGAGTATGTTGCACTGCCTGCTGAGTGTTTTGCTTTCATAGGGAGTGATTTCTGTGTACAGATTTGAGACAGTCCCTCTACGATTTTCCAGGTATAAATTATGATGTAATTTCATGCCATGATTTAATTTCATGCCTGCATTCTAAGGAGTGCAGGTCAAAGGCTTTTAGATATTCCCAGTAATTAAGGTGCTTGACTATACTTAGAGGTTTATGCAGTGAAGGTTCTCTACATTTTCCAGATCAGCAATTTTTCCCTGCCTTGAATGGGACTGTTAATGTACAGCAGGATTCAAGCCTAGAGAGAACAAGTGACTTAAAGAGGATCATCACTGGCTTGGCATCCCTTGTTTTGCAAGTTCACATTATCCATCCTATCATTTTCTTCGTGGTGGTGATAGTGACAATGTTGTGATCTTTGAAAGCAAGATCCTTTGACATTATCAGTCCTAAGTCCTTCACATTAGTTTTTCGCTCTATTGTGTGATTAGAATTTGTTTTATACTCTGTTCTAGCTATTATTTCTTCAAGTTTATATAACTGATACATTGAAATTTGTCTTCATTAAATTTCATATTGTTTTCTGGAGCCCATTGGAAAATTTGGTTTATATCTGCTTGGAGATTTACACTGTTCTTAATGGATGACACTCGTGCAGATTTTAGTATTGTATGCAGAGGAAGACAGAGAGTGCTATTGCTTACATCTTTGCCTATGTCAGATACGAGAATGAGAAAAAGGATGGTGTCAACTACTGTACCTTGTGGAATAGAGCTTTTTACTGTGGCAGCTGTTGATTTAACTCTGTTTACTATTGTACCTTGTATTTGATTGGTTAGAAAGCTAGAGCCATCTGTCCACTTTTCTAGTTTTTCCTTTAGCACACATTTTGTATGCTATTACACCATGATCACACTTGTTAACCCTTTGACTGTCGCAACCCCAAATCCTGAGGTGTCTCCTGGTGTTGCAAAATATTTGAAAAAAAAAAAATTCTTATGAAATGATAAGAGAATCTTTTCCCGATGGTAATGACACCAAAAGTATGAAATTTGATGGAAAACTTACAGAATTACGCTCTCGCGAAGTTAGCAACCTCGGCGATATTTATAAATCGGCGATTTCGCCCAATTTGAGTCCTATTTTCGGCTGATTCTATTGTTCCAGTCGACCAAACTCATAGCTATTTCTTTAGAACCCACTTGTTCTATCGATTGGGGCGCAAGAAACTGCCCATTTACCAATTTCAAACTACTCAATAAAGTGGTCAAAATTGGCAATTTGGCCAATTTCATGCAAATTACAAAAATATGGCAGTTTCAAAAATAGGGTCCAGAATGAACAATGCAGACATTCCTGGCTCTAAAATAACATTTTCTTTGTTCATCATCACTTCTCCAGGCACCTCTGATATCACTCGTGTTTTCTATTTTGAATTTTTATTCAAACAAAAATAGAAGATTTACTGTTATGCAGACTACGAATAATACTGAAAATAATTGTATAAATAAAGTCAACCCATTCATGACTGCATATTAAAATGGCTAGTTGGACATTTTTTTGGGACAATGACACCATTTGTTTACTCTTGAACATCGGAAAAATCAAACATTTCCCCTACTTTGAGCTCCATTTAAAGGGTCCTTTTCCTAGTAAAACCAATCAAAATCTCCGTTTCTATAATGTGTTTTCCATTCTATAAAATGTGACTATGAATGAGAATATAACCATGAAAACTATATGAAAATACACCTCAAAGTCAGCATTTTAATCCAAAAACACGGTCGGAGTTTTTTTTTTTCCTCATTATGCACTGTGTCCCTGCAGGATTTTTTTGTTTATACTATGCACACTGACCACACAGACCCATTCTCTCACATGTGGGCCTTCCAGCTTTCCCCCTCTTGATTTGAGACTGCTGAATTTTTGAGTATATATATGTCAAACACTTTGGGCTCTAAAGACGAAACATATATGACGAAAACAGTCAAAGGGTTAAAGGCTTTTGCAGATCTTTGTATATTACATCTGCATTTTGTTTGTCCATCAGTGTATCCAAGACTAGGCCCTTGGTGGTCCTTTAGTAGTGAGAGGCAACTGCCCTGGGTTGTGCAATTGTTGTACAGCCATGGTTACGATCCATACATAAGATGGATGATTAAAAGATCAGAAGTTTATTTACTAACACAATGAGTAGGTGTGGGATACGTATGCCAGGGATCTGTGGCGTAAGTGATTGTATGTATTTACTCTTAAAGTGCTGACAACACCAACGCATTTCATGGCATGGTGTACTGGTGATGCGAATTCGCCTTGTATGTCTTCAAATTTGGCACAAGAAGCATGAGTGTCCTACACAACAAAGAGTGGGTGTATGCAGTATAGAGAAAAATTTCCAGTTTGCTAAGTGCATTGTGGGACCACATGTTGCTCTGTCTTTGTTAATCAGAAATACCAGTGTAATATTGATATTGAAATATCTGTAACAAAAAATCAATGGAACAAAACTAGTGAAATTCCTAAATGAGTAGGATAATGTTTAATTTGTGGGGACTATTGCACCTGTTCACATTTTAGGGCAAACATAACTAAATCTGTGCCTTCGAGTTGTGATTGTGGGGGAAGATGTGGGGCAGTGAGTAGAATGCAGAGGGTAAAGCAGCTGGGATTGATAGGATAAAGTAGAAATGTTAAAAACAGGTGAGGATGTAGTTTTGGATGGTTAGTGTTTTATTTTATTTAAAAAAAGAGAAGTTGCAGAGGTGGGGATGAATTTGGTAGGGCATGCAAAGAAGAAAATTAAAAATGAATACAGAGTAAGGTTATGAGGATAACAAAAAGATTAGGGGATGAAAGATTGGATAATCAGATTGGAGGGAGAGAGTATGGTGGAGGTGAATGTATTTAGATGGAAACATAACACATATGCAGTTTAATGTGATTCTTTATTGACAACGTTTCACCAACACAGTGGGCTTTTTTAAGTGACAAACAGATCTACCTGGGGGGAAGGTACGGGAGCATTTATAGTCAGGTTCAGAATGTTGAGGTCAGGTGGAGAAAAGCTGCATTGATGATCCACTGGGTTGGGTTATAGAGTCTTGGGTAGCTTGGCGGGGTATTTGGGCAAGTTGTGAGTAGACCTTCTGCAGTGTTCTATGTTCTTAAAGTGGGATAGCGATGAAAGAAGTTTCTTGGCAAGTGTTCAGCTATGTTATAGAAGCCATTGTTTGGTTGAAATTGTTGGTTATAGAGATAAGCGATGATTCCAGGATTCTTCAGTATTGAGGTTGTCTTCTGTGGCGAAAAAGTCTCGAGTTTCTGTAGTTAATTAAATGGTTGTGGAATTGCGATGTTGTACACAGGATTCCTTTGTATCGTCAGTCCGCTTGCGTATTGGTGTTCTGAAATACGTGTTTGGAGGTCTCTTGATGTTTCGCCCACGTATAATTGTTGCAGTCATTACAAGGGATTATTTTTACCCCTGCAAGGATGGAAGCTTGTCCTGTCTACTACTGGTGATGTCCTTGATGGTCGTGTTGTGGAGGTAGATACTTTGGGAATGATGTATTGGAAAAGATGTTGGGAAAAATGTTTGGAATGGAGTTGGGGGGGAGGACTATGTAAACTCTTCTCGCAGTATCTTCTCTGGGTGTGTTGAAAGATGTTAAAGCCCGCAGTCTGCAGTCTCTGATGAAGTGACGAGGATAGTGGAGTTTGAAATACTTGTTCCAATTATAGTGCATTTTTCTCAAGGAACTCATTGCTGCAGATTCTGAGCGCATGTAGGAAGAAGCCTATAATTACACCCCGTTTTGTTTTGGGTGTGGTGAGAGAAGAATGTGGAGAAGATCGTTTTGGTTGGTTGGTTTTCGATTTGACTTTTTAAAAAGAAGTTTTAAGTCTATCGAAGAAGTCATCAACACTCTTCCTTTCCTTGATGTTCTTCTCTGCAAAAACTGACCAAAACTGACCAAGCCTGTGGTAAAGAAAGGGGAGAAATACGATTGAATTTAAAAAAAACCCCCTCATTGAACAAAAGGAAATTTGGTACAAGGGGGCCCAAACCTGTCCAGGATGCAAAAAAAACCCCTACCCCAACCAAAAGTTCCTTTAGTGGCCAAAAAAAATGAAAAAAGGATGCGTTGTTGAAAAGGGGGAGAAACTATCTTACAAAAATGAGATCCCCAGTACGAAGGGGTTAGAAGTTATTATTGGTGGTTTAAATGAGAAAAAATTAGCAGGAGATACTCTTTTTACTTCGTTTTTTTGGAAAAGGCTAAGGCATTTTTGCTTTGAAATTTGGTAAAAAAATTGCCTGCAAATAGGGGTTTAAAGTGAGTGAATTTAAGGCCAAAAATGCTTTTTTGAAAATTTTAAAGAACCTTACTGGCATACACAGTTTGGAAAGGGGCAGGGTGAGGCTCCCCCATTTTGGGAAACCCACAAAGGCGGAAAATTTTTTTTTTTTCAAAAGTCGCCGCCCCACCGAGGCGGGGGTTGACCCAAAAAAAAAAAAAAAAATCCCCAAAAAAAAATTTACTTTCATCATCTTTCAACACTTTCCCCACACTCAACTTTTATCACTTTTTTTTGCAGAGGTGCTCAGAATACAACATTTTAGAAGCATTTTACATATAAAGAACACAACAAATCCCCCCAAAACCCGCCAATACCCCCAAACCCCTCCTTTAAAAAGTGCAGGAAATTGTATTTCCCCATTTCCGGGACTCAAGTCCGACAAATTATGAAAATAACCATTTTTCCCCCTAACCCTTTTCACAAAAATATTACCCTGCTCACAACCCCAACAGATCGCATTTCCCAATACATTCGTCCCCTTTCCCCTCCTATCAACACCCCTAAAGCATGCTTGCGGGAAGCCCAAAACCCCTTCCCAAAAACCCCCCCTTTTAAACCCCCTTTTTTCCCAAACCCTTTCGGGGGACGCCCCCTTTCCCCGCCTTCCTTTCCCTATGATTTTATTTTTTTCCATGTCTTTCTACTTTGATCCTTTTCCCTTTTCTAAAGCCAAACCACCTCAAAAACCCCCTTTTCTCCCCTCTGATTAATGCTTTTTTTAACCCACACCTTCTCCAAATTTCCACATTCCGAATTTTCTGCATAATATTTACACCACACATTGCCTTAGACAGGACATCTCCACTGCCTCCAGCCGTCTCCTCGCTGCTGCATTTACCACCCAAGCTTCACATCCAAATAAGAGTGTTGGTACTACTATACTTTCATACATTCCCTTCTTTGCCTCCATAGATATCGTTTTTTGACTCCACATGTACCTCAACTCACCACTCACCTTTTTTCCACTCATTAATTCTATGATTAACCTCATCCTTCATAAACCCATCCGCCGACACATCAACTCCCAAGTATCTGAAAACATTCACTTCTTCCATACTCCTCCTCCCCAATTTGAATATCCAATTTTCTTTATCTAAATCATTTGGAAACCCTCATCACCTTATTCTTTTCTTTTTCACTTTCAAACTTTCTACCTTTACACACATTCTCAAACTCATCCACTAACCTTTGCAATTTTTCTTTAGAATCTTCGATAAGCACAGTATCATCAGCAAAAAGTAACTGTGTCAGTTCCCATTTTGAATTTGATTCCCCATAATTTAATCCCACCCCTCTACCGAACACCCTAGCATTTACTTCTTTACAACCCCATCTATAAATATATTAAACAACCATGGTGACATTACACATCCCTGTCTAAGACCTACTTTTACCGGGAAGTAGTCTCCCTCTCTTCTACACACCCTAACCTGAGCCTTACTATCCTCATAAAAGCTCTTTACAGCATTAGTAACTTACCAACCTATTCCATATACTTGCAACATCTGCCACATTGCTCCTCTATCCACTCTATCATATGCCTTTTCTAAATCCATAAATGCAATAAAAACTTCCCTACCTTTATCTAAATACTGTTCACATATATGCTTCAATGTAAACACTTGATCTACACATCCCCTACCCACTCTGAAGCCTCCCTGCTCATCTGCAATCCTACATTCTGTCTTACCTCTAATATCTTTTCAATTATAACCCTACCGTATACTTTTCCTGGTATACCGTAAACCTTATTCCTCTATAATTTTACAATCTCTTTGTCCCTTCCCTTTATATAAAGGGACTATACATGCTCTCCGCCCAATCCCTAGGTACCTTCCCCTCTCTCATACATTTATTAAACTAAAGTACCAACCACTCCAACACTATATCCCCCCCTGCTTTTAACATTTCTGTCATGATCCCATCAGTTCCAGCTGCTTTACCCCCTTTCATTCTACGTAATGCCTCACGTACCTCCCCCACACTTACATTCTGCTCTTCTTCACTCCTAAAAGATGGTATACCTCCCTGGCCAGTGCATGAAATTACCGCCTCCCTTTCTTCCTCAACATTTAAAAGTTCCTCAAAATATGTGCATGAATTCCAGGAGTACATAAACAGTGAAGGACTGAAACCTGAACAAATGTTCAATTGTGACGAAACAGGCCTCTTTTGGAAGAAAATGCCAAAGAGGACCTTCATTACACAAGAGGAAAAGGCAATGCCAGGACACAAGCCTATGAAAGACAGGCTGACGCTAATGTTCTGTGCTAATGCTAGTGGGGATTTCAAAGTGAAGCCATTACTAGTGTACCATTCTGAAAGTCCCAGAGTGTTCAGGAAAAACAATGTTATGAAGAGTAAATTGTGTGTGGTTTGGAAATCTAATAGTAAGGCATGGGTCACGAGGGAAATTTTCGTCGAGTGGTTCAATGAAGTGTTTGGCCCTAGTGTGAAGGAGTATCATCTGGAAAAGAAATTGGATCTGAAGTGCGTGCTAGTAATGGACAATGCACCTGCTCATCCTCCAAACTTGGATGACCTAATTTTCGAGGAGTTTGGGTTCATCACAGTAAAGTTCTTGCCCCCGAATACCACTCCTCTCCTCCAGCCCATGGACCAGCAGGTTATTGCAAACTTTAAAAAACTCTACACAAAAGCAATGTTTCACAGGTGCTTGACTGTGACCACAGACACTCACTTGACCCTAAGGGAATTTTGGAGAGAATGCTTCATCATCCTCCACTGCATAACCCTATAGGTATGGCTTGGGAGGGAGTGACTACCAGGACTTTGAACTCTGCCTGGAGAAAATTGTGGCCAGATTGTGTCGACAAGAGGGATTTTGAAGGATTTGGGACTGACCCTAATGAGCCTATGTCTGTTGTAAAATCAGTTGTGGCACTGGGGAGTTCCATGGGGTTGGATGTGAGTTTGGAGGATGTGGAAGAATTGGTGGAAGACCACAATGAAGAGCTCACCACTGAGGAGCTGCAAGAGCTTCAGCAGGAAGAGCAACACATCGCAGCTCAGAATCTTGCTGCAGAGGAGGAGGAAGAGAGATGGAAGAAGGTGCCTTCTTCAGAAATTAAAGAGATTTTTACTATGTGGGGTAAGATGGAAAACTTTATGGAGAAACATCACCCTAACAAGGTTGTTGCAAGCCAGGTTGGCAACATGTACAGTGACAAAGTCTTGGGCCATTTTAGGGAAGTGTTAAAGAGACGCCAGAAACAGAGCTCTCTCCACAGTTACTTTGCGAGACAGGACTCCAGTGACTCTCAAGGTGGTCCTAGTGGCATTAAGAAACAGAGAAGAGAAGCAACCCCAGAAAAGCAAATGGTACCTGAGGTGTTGATGGAAGGGGATTCCCCTTCCAAACTATAAACAATCCACTCTCTCTCCTCCTCCAGTCTCCCATACACTAAGGAGAATCTCCAATACTGGTAAGTGTTATGCTGTTAATGTTTCATTCATCATTTCCCATTGTATTGTTTATGTACTACATGTATATTTCATGTTAAAAATTTTTTTGTTTTAATACTTCTGGGTGACAGGAATGGATTAATTGTATTTACATTATTTCTTGTGGGGAAAATTGATTCGTAAATCGGAAATTTCGTTTATAGTAACGGCTCCAGGAACGGATTAATTACGAACAACGGGGGACCACTGTGTATATATAGGTGAAAACTGAGAGGAAGTAGGTATTTAGAATTTCACACATATCCTTATCACTGTCAGTAATCTGGCCAGAGTTACTCTTAAGTGGGCCAATCTTGTCCCTAATCTTACTTCTGTATACCTGAAAGAATCCTTTAGGGTTAATCTTTGAATCCCTTGCGACCTTAGCCTCATAATCCCTTTTTGCTTTTCTTATTCCTTTCTTTATTTCTCTCTTTAATTGAATATATTGTTTTCTTAACTGCCCATCCCCTCTTTTGATATGCCTATATATTCCTCTCGTTTGACCAGTGAGATTTTTTAATCTATTGTTCATCCATTTGGGATCATTTTTGTTAGATCTAATTTCCCTACTCGGAACAAAAGTTGTCTGGGCAGCTAGAACTATGTTCTGAAAAACATCATATTGGCAACCAAGATCACCTACCTGACCCATAGTCAGGACATCCCAATTTAGCCCATCCAGGTAATTTTTCAGTCCCATGAAGCCGGCCAAGCGAAAATCTGGGACAGAGATTTGATTGCAGTTATCTGGGTAATTCCATGATATATTAAAACTAAGTGGTTTGTGATCACTTTCCCCAAGCTCATCATTAACCTCAAGATTATTAATTGTTGACAAGAACCAAGTCAAGCAGATTGTTTCCTCTAGTTGGTTCTGTCACAACCTGTTCTAAAAAGCAATCCTGAACCATATCAAGAAAGTCACTAGACTCATGATTTCCTGTCATATTGTTCCAATCAATTTGTCTAAAGTTAAAATCTCCCATTATAACAACATTTTCATATCTAGATGACTTATGAATTTCGTCCCATAACAGCTTACTGCTCTCCCTATCAAGGTTTGGGGGCCTATAAATCACACCCAAAATTAATTTGTCATATCCCTCGAGAAACTGTAGGCAAACAGATTCTGTGTTCGATGTCTCTAATCTTATATCATGTCTAAGACAACAATTTAAATTTTCTCTGACATACATCGCCACCCCACCACCCTTCCTGTTGACCCTGTCAGTGTGGAATAGTTTATAACCCTGTATGTTGCATTCAGAAGGCATTTCTCTATCTTTCAGGTTGAACCAGGTCTCTGTTATACCAATAATATCTATATTACCTACACTTGCAAGTAATCTTAGCTCATCTATCTTATTTCTTAGACTCCTACTATTTGTATAGTAAACTTTAAGGGAGCTAGTCACTCGTTGCCCTCTACTATCCCTCTTTGTTTGTTGATCAATTGATTTGCCATTACTAGCAACTTTATTTAGAATATTGTCTTTTAAACATATCCCTGAGGTATCCCGGTAATAACTGCTGTTTTTAACCCTAATGCTGCAGCCTGATTTTTCCCCACAAACACCTATACCTCTATAATCTATCAGTTTAAATTCCTAGACAATTCATCAATTACCCTCTCAATTGAATTGGCTAATGCAACCACTCCATCCCCAGAGAGATGAACCCCATCCCTTGCAAACATATCATGTTTGTCAAAGAATAGGTCCCAGTTATCAATGAATGGGATTGCAAGTTCCTTGCAGTACCTGTCTAGCCAGCAATTTATACCAATTGCCCTAGACATCCATTCATTGCCCACTCCCTTTCTAGGCAAGATGCTACATATGACTGGGATCCCTTCCTTAGACCTAACTACTTCTATGGCTGATCTGTACTTATCCAGCAGCTCCTCTCTCCTGCCCTTCCCAATGTCATTACCCCCAGCACTAAGACAGATAATGGGCTTGTTCCCATAACCTGCCATAATATTATCCAACCTGCTGACTATGTCACCAACACCAGCTCCAGATAGACACACTCTCTGTCTGACCTTTCTGTCTCTGTTACAAAATGCACGGTCCATATATCTTACCTGAGAATCGCCTACTATTAAAATATTCTTACCTTGATTAGCAGGGGAATCAGTGGTACCTTCAACCTCACTAACCACTGAAGTACACTCGTCTTGGAGAACAGAGAATCGATTTCCTACCTTCACGTCTTCTCTATTAACTCTCTTCATCTTCCTTCTTCCTGAACTGTGAACCACTTGTCACTTAGAGCGGCTGCCACTATCACTGCTGGTGACCATTCCTTCCTTACCAGCTAAATCCTTCTCACACTCGCTCCCAAACTCATCTATGCGAAGCTTCAGCTTCCTATTTTCCTCCTGAAGAAGTAGAATCTCCTTCTTCAACACTTGAACCTGAGATTCTAAAACACTACAACAAGCCATGGTGCTTGGTAACACCCCACGCTAACTCCCAAGAGCTTAGGCAGGTAGGACGGCAGGTGACCACTGACCTCAGTGGTCTATGTATTGTTTATTTATGTTCTTCACTGTAAACACTTAATATATACATCCCCTACCCATTCTAAAGCCTCCTTGTTCATCTGCAATTCTGCTCTCTCTTTCCTGTTATTTGCCTATGTTTTTCTTTTCCTTTTGGTACAGGTCGGCCATCACTAATCCGGCATCATTGGCACCTGTAGTGTGCCGGATTACAGAGTGGTTGGGTTATAATACACTTAATTAACCTATTGTTAGCGAGTTTCTGCTACAGCTTCCTCATTTTCATCAATGCTTTCTCTTCCACTGACTTGCTACTGTAGATTTACAACCTTCTGCACAATTTCTGAGTCAGTATAATGATAAAATTTGAGATTATGCTTGCCGTTATTAGTGCCTGATTGCTGATGGAACTGGATAACTGATAGCCAGATTAGTGATGGCTGACCTGTATGTGAAATTTCAGGTATCATGTGCATTTAAACAAAAAAGATTGATAGTAATTTATAGAAACAATTTTTTTTTAATATAACTTGCTCTTCGAATTACATTTTTGGTGGAAAATTTACGAAGATCTTGAGTAGAAATTTTTTTACCTGTTTAAATATTTAATAATATATATAATATGTTAATAGTAGTAGGTTGGTAGACAGCAGCTACCCAGGGAGGTACTACCATCCTGTGGTAGTAGGTTGGTAGACAACAACCACCCAGGGAGGTACTACCGTCCTGTGGTAGTAGGTTGGTAGACAACAACCACCCAGGGAGGTACTACCATCCTGTGGTAGTAGGTTGGTAGACAACAACCACCCAGGGAGGTACTACCGTCTGTTGGTAGTAGGTTGGTAGACAACAACACCAGGGAGGTACTACCGTCCTGTGGTAGTAGGTTGGTAGACAACAACCACCCAGGGAGGTACTACCATCCTGTGGTAGTAGGTTGGTAGACAACAACCACCCAGGGAGGTACTACCATCCTGTGGTGTTTGGTTGGTAGACAACAACCACAGGGAGGTTACCGTCCTGTGGTTAGTAGGTTGGTAGGATCAAACCACCACCCAGGGAGGTACTACCATTACTGTGGTATTAGGATGGTGACAGCAACCACCCAGGGAGGGTACTACCATCCTGTGGTAGTAGGTTGGTAGACACAACAACCACCCAGGGAGGTACTTCAATCCTGTGGTAGTAGGAGTTGGTGTAGACAACAATCCACCCAGGGAGGTACTAATCCTGTGTGGTATAGTAGGTTGGTAGACAGCAACCACCAGGGAGGTTCCTACCCATCCTGTGGTAGTAGGTTGGTAGACAGGCAACCACCCAGGGTGGTACTACCATCCTGCGGTAGTAGGTTGGCAGTAGGGAACAAAACAACCACCCAGGGAGGTACTCCATCCTGTGGGTAGTAGGTTGGTAGACAACATCCACCCAGGAGGTACTACCGTCCTGTGGTAGTCAGGTTGGTGGTAGACTGCAACCACCCAGGGAGGTAACCATCACTGTGGTAAAGATAGGTTGGTAGGACTACAAACCACCCAGGACGGTATACCATCTGTCGTAGGTAGGTTGGTAAGACAGCAACACCCTGGGGACGGTACTACAGTCCTGTGGTAGTAGTTGAATAGACAACAACCACCCTAGGGAGGTACTACCATCCTGTGGTAGTAGGTTGGTAGACAGCAAACCACCCAGGGAGGTTTACCATCTGTGGTAGTAGGTTGGTAGGGACAACAACCCCAAGGGAGTATACCATCCTGTGGTAGTAGGTTGGTAGACAACAACCACCCAGGGATTGGGTACTAACCATCCTGTGGTAGTAGGTTGGTAGACAGCAACCTCCAGGGAGGGTACTACCATCCTGTGGTAGTAGGTTGGATAGACCAACAACCACCAGGGAGGTACTACCTTCCTGTGGTAGTAGGTTGTAGACCAGCAACACCCAGGGAGGTACTACCATCCTGTGTTATTAGGTTGGTAGACAGCCAACCACCCAGGGAGGGGTACTACCATCCTGTGGGAGTAGGTTGGTAGGACAGCAACCACCCAGGGAGGTACTACCATCCTGTGGTAGTAGGTTGGTAGACAAACTAACAACCAGGGAGGACTACCGTCCTGTGGTAGTAGTAGGTTGGCAGACAGCAACCCACCCAGGGAGGTACTACCATCCTGTGGTGTAGGTTGGTAGAAACAACCAACCCCGGGAGGGGTACTACCAATCCTGTGGTAGTAGGTTGGTAGAAAAGCAACACCCAGGGAGGTATACCGTCCTGTGGTAGTAGGTTGGTAGACAAACAACCACCAAGGGAGGTACTACCATCCTGTGGTAGTAGGTTGGTAAGACAGCATACCACCAGGGAGTATACTATCTGTGGTAGTAGGTTGGATTAGGACAACAACCACCCAGGGAGGTACTACAATCTGTGGTTAGATGAGTTGGTAGCAACAACCACCAGGGAGGGGTATCTACCATCCTACGTGGTAGTTAGGTTGGTAGACAACATCCCACACCAGGGAGGTCTACCATCCTGTCGGTAGTAGGTTGGTTATAGACAGCAAACCACCGGGAGGTACTACGTTCCTGTGGCGTAGGTTGGTTAGGACAAACCACCCAGGGAGGTACTTCCGTCTGTGGTAGTTAGTTGGTAGTCAGCAACCACCTAGTGAGGTAATACCATCTGTGGTAGTAGGATGGTAGACAGCAACCACCCCAGTGAGGTTATACATTCTGTGGTAGTAGGTTGGAAGACATTCAACTTAACCAGGGGAGGGGTACTACCATACTGTGGTAGTAGGTTGGTAGACAACAATACCACCACAGTGGAGGTAGTACCATCCTGTGGTAGTAGATGGTTGACAGCATACCACCTGGGAGGTCCCCCCCACTGCACCCATCTGTCGGTAGTAGGGTGGGTAGACAAACAACCACCCAGGGAGGTATACCGTCCTGTGGTTGATAAGGTTGGCAGACAGCAACTACCCAGGGAGGTACTACCATCCTGTGGTTAGTAGGTTGGTAGACGCAGCACCAGGGGGGTTTACTACCATTATGTGGTAGTGGTGGGTACCCAAAACAACCACCCAGGAAGGTTACTACCATTCTGTGGAAGTAGGTTTGTAGACAACATACCACCCCGGGAGTACTACGTCTGTGGTAGTGGTTGGTAGACACAACCACCCAGGGAGGTCACTACAATCCTGGCTATAGGTAGTAGGTTGGCAGACCAGCAACCACCCAGGGAGGTACTACAATCCTTTGTCTGTAGTAGGTTGGTAGACAGCAGCCACCCAGGGAGGTTACAACCATTCTGTGGTAGTAGGTTGCTAGACAGCAGCCACCCAGGGAGGTATACCATCCTGTGGGTAGTTGGTGGAATAGTCAACAACCACCCAGGGAGGTACTTCATCTGTCGGTAGTAGTAGGTTGGTAGAACAACAAACCACCCAGGGAGGTACTATCATCCTGTGGTAGTAGGGTTGGTAGACAGCAACACTCCAGGGGACGGTACTACCATCTGTGAGTAGTAGGTTGGTAGACAGCAAACACCCAGGGATGGTTACTACCATCATGTGGTAGTTAGGCTGGTAGAAAACAACCACCCAGGGAGCGGTACTTACCATCCTGTAGCGGTAGTTAGGTTGGTAGCAGCAACCACCGGGAGGTACTACCATCCTGTGGTTAGTAGGTTGGTAGCAACAACCACCCAGGGAGGTTATACCGTCCTGTGGTAGTAGGTTGGCAGACAGCTAACACCCAGGAGGGGTACTACCTCCTGTGGTAGTAGGTTGTTAGGAAGCAGCCACACAGGGAGGTAGTACCATACTGTGGTAGTAGGTTGGTGACAACAACCACCGGGGAGGTACTACCATCCTGTGGTATTAAGTTGGGCTACACTCAAACGAACCACACAGGAGGTTACTACCGATAATGTGGTAGTAGGTTGGTAGACAACAACCACCAGGGAGGTATACTACATCTGTGTGGTATAGGTTGGCAACGCAACCACCCAGGGAGGGTTACTACCATCTTGTGGTAGTAGGTTGGTAGACAGCAGCCAACCAGGAGGTCTACCATCTGTGGTAGTAGGGTGGGTAGACAGCAACCACCCAGGGAGGTACTACCATCCTGTGGTAGTAGGTTGGTGACAGCCCCACGCCCCAGGGAGGTATTACATCCTGTGGTAGTAGGTTGGTAGACAAACAACCACCCAGGGAGGTACTACCGTCCTTGTGGTAGTAGGTTGGTTAGACAACAACACCCAGGGAGGTCTACCGTCCTGTAGGTAATAGGTGGTAGACAACAACCACCAAGGGGAGGTATACCGTCCTGTGGTAGTAGGTTGGTAGACAACAACACCCAGGGAGGTACTACCGCCCTGTGGTAGTGGTTGGTAGACAACAACCACCCAGGGAGGGTACTACCGTCTGTGGTAGTAGGTTGGTAGACTGCAACCACCCAGGGAGGTACTACCGTCCTGTGTGTAGTTGGTTGGTAGGACAGCAACCCACCCAAGGGAGGTACTACCATCCTGTGGTAGTAGGTTGGTAGAACAAACAACCCCCAGGGAGGTACTACCGTCCTGTGGTAGTAGGTTGTAGACAACACCACCCAGGGACGGTACTACCGACTACTGTGGTAGTAGGTTTGGTTGACAGGCAACCACCAGGGAGGTACTTACTGTCCTGTGGTAGTAGGTTGGTAGACAACACACCCAGGGAGGTTCTACCGTCCTGTGGTAGTAGGTTGGTAGACAACAACCACCCAGGGAGGTACTACCATCCTTGTGGTAGTAGGATTGTAGACAGCTGCTAACACCAGGGAGGTATACCATCCTGTGGTAGTAGGTTGGTAGACAACAACCTCCCAGGGGTACTAACGTCCCTGTGTAGTTGGTTGGTAGACAGCAAACCACCCAGGGAGGTTACTACCGTCCTGTGGTAGTTAGGTTGGTAGACAACAACCACCGGGGAGGTACTACTATCCTGTGGTAGTAGGTTGGTAGACAGGAAAACCACCCAGGGAGAGGTTACTGCGCCATCCTTTGATAGTAGGTTGGTACGAACAACAACCACCCAGGGAGGGTACTATTCGTCCTTGTGGTGATAGTAGGGTTGGGAGACAGCAAACAACCAGGGAGGTACTACCGTCCTGTGGTAGTGGTGGTAGACAACACTCACCCAGGGCAAATGGTACTACCGTTCCTGTGGTAGTAGGTTGGTAGACAACAACCCCACCAGGGAGGTACTACCATCTGTGGTGTAGGTTGGTAGACAGAAACCACCCAGGGAGGTACCTACCTTTTCCTGTGGTAGTAGGTTGGTAGACAACAACCACCCAGGGGAGGTACTACCGTCCGTGGGTAGTAGGTTGGTAGACAGCTAACCAGTCCCAGGGAGGTACTTACAGTCTTGTGGTAGTAGGTTGGGTAGACAACAACCCACCCAGGGTTGGTACTACCATCATGTGGTAGTAGGTTGGTTAGTCAACAACCACCCAGGGAGGTACTACAAATCCTGTGGTAGAAGATGTTGGTTGGTAGACAACAACCACCCAGGAAGGTACTACCTCCTGTGGTAGTAGGTTGGTTCGCAGCAGCCACCCAGGGAGGTACTACCATCCTGTGTTAGTAGGTTGGTAGACAGCAACACCAGGGAGGTACTACCATCTGTGGTAGTACGGTTGGGTAGGACAGCAGCCACCCAGGGAGGTAATCATCCTGTGGGTAGTAGGTTGGGTAGACATAGCCCACCCATGCATAATGTACTACCATCTGTGGTAGTAGGTTGCGTAGACATGCAGCCAACAGGGGAGGTACTACCATCTGTGGTAGTAGGTTGGTAGACAACAACCACCCAGGGAGGTACTACCATCTGTGGTTAGTAGGTTGGTGACAACAACCTTCACAGGGAGGGTTACTACCATCCTGTGTAGTAGGTTGGTAGACAGCAACCACCCAGGGATGTACTACCGGTCCTGTGGGTAGTAGTTGGTAGACAACAACCACCCAGGGCGATACTACCCTCCTGGTGGGGTAGTAGGTTGGTAGAGAACACACCAACCAGGGAGGTACTACCATCTGTGGTAGTAGGTTGGTAGTCAACAACAACAGGGAGTACACTACCATTGTGGTAGTAGGTTGGTAGACAGCAACCGCCCTCAAGGGAGGTACTACCATCCTGTGGTAGTAGGTGTGGTAGACAACAACCACCAGGGAATTACTACCTCCTGTGGTTAGTAGGTTGGTAGACAAAACAACCACCCAGGGAGGTACTACCATCTGTGGAGTAGTAGGTGGGTAGACAAAACAACCACCCAGGAGAGGTACTACCGGTCACTGTGGTAGTAGGTTGGTAGAACAACCACCCAGGGAGGGGGTACTACCATCCTGTGGTAGTTAGGTTGGTAGACAACAACCACCCAGGGAGGTACTACCGTCCTGTGGTAGTTAAGGTTTGGTAGACAACAACCACCCAGGGAAGGTTACTACCATCCTGTTGGTAGTAGGTTGGTAGACAACAACCACCAGGGAGGTACTACCATCCTGTGGTAGGTGTAGGTTGGTAGACAACAACCACCCAGAGAGGTACTATCATCCTTGGTAGTAGGTTGGTAGACAACAACCACCCAGGGAGGTTACTACCGTCTGTGGTAGTAGGTGGTAGACAACCACCACCCAGGGAGGTACTACCATCCTGTGGTAGTAGGTTGGTGACAGCATAGCCACCCAGGGAGGTACTCACATCCTGTGGTAGTAGGTTGGTAGAAACAACCACAGGGATAATCGGCCTCTACCATCCTGTGGTTCAGTAGGTTTGATAGGACAACAACCACCCAAGGGGAGTACTACCATCCTGTGAGTCTAGTAGGGTTGGTAGGGAAGATAGGACAGCATCCACCCGGGAGGGTACTACCACCTGTGGTAGTAGGTTGGTAGACACAGGCAACCACCCAGGGACGGTACTACCATCCTGAGGTAGTAGGGTTAGGTTAGACAACAAACCACCCAGGGAGGTACTACATCCTGTGGTAGTAGGATGGTAGACAGCAACCACCAGGGAGGTACTACCATCCTGTTGGTAGTAGGTTGGTAGACAACAACCACCCAGGGAGTTCTACCATCCTGTCGTGTAGGTTGGTGTAGACAGAACCAACCAGGGACGGTTGACTACCGTCCTGTGGTAGTAGGTTGGATAGACAACAACCACCCAGGGATGGTACTACATCCCTGTGGTAGTAGGTTGGTAGACAGCAACAACAAGGGAGGTATACTTCAGTGGTAGTAGGTGGTAGACAACAACCACCAAGGGAGGTACTACCATCCTGTGGTAGTAGTTGGTAGACACGACCACCCCAGGGGAGGGTTACTACCATCTGTGGTAGTGGTTGGTAGACAGCAACACCCAGGGAGGTTACTTCCATCCTGTGGTGTAGGTTGGTATGACAAACAACCACCAGGGGAGGTATACCGTCTGTGGTGTAGGTTAGTAGGACAGCAAACTCACCAGGGATGGGTTCTACCATCCTGTGGTAGTAGGTTGGTAGACAGTCAACCACCCAGGGAGAAGGGTGGTACTACATCTGTGGGGTGTAGAGTAGGTGGTAGGACAGCAATCCAACTCCAGGGAGTAATACCATCTGTGGTATAGGTAGGTTGGTAGACTAACATCACCCAGGGAGGTACTACGTCATGTGGTAGTAGGTTGGCAGAACAGCAACCACCCAGGGAGGTTACTACCATCCTGTGGTAGTAGTAGGTTGGTAGACAACAACCACCCTGGGAGGTACTACCATCCTGTGGTAGTAGGTTGGTTAGACAGGGCAACCACCCAGGAGGTACTACCGTATCCTGTGGTAGATAGGTTGGTAGACAACAACCACCAGGGAGGTCTACTACCATCCTGTGGTAGTAGGGTTGGTAGACCAGAACCACCCAGGGAGGTGCTACTATCCTGTGGTAGTAGGTTGGGTTAGCAACATATCCACCAGGGACGGTACTAACCATCCTGTTTGGTAGTAGGTGTGGTAGGACCAAACAAACCACCCAGGAGGTACTACCATCCTGTGGTAGTGTTGGTAGACAACAAACCACCCTGTTGGGCGGTACTACATCCTGTGGTAGTAGGTTGGTAGACAACAACCACACACGGAGGTACTACCGTCCTGTGGTAGTAGGTTGGTAGAGAGCTACCACTGGGATGGTTACCATCCGGTGGTGGTAGTGGTTAGTAGGATGGTAGACAGCAACCACCCAGGGATGGTACTACATCCTGTGTAGTAGGTTGGTAGGACATCAACTAAACCAGGGAGGTACTACCATCCTGTGGTAGTGATGTTGGTAGACATACAACCACCAGGGAGGTAGTAAACCATCCTGTGGTAGTAGGTTGGTAGACAACAACCACCCAGGGAGGTACTACCGTCCTGTGGTAGTAGGTTGGTAGACAACAACCACCCAGGGAGGTACTACCATCCTGTGGTAGTAGGTTGGTAGACAACAACCACCCAGGGAGGTACTACCATCCTGTGGTAGTAGGTTGGTAGACAACAACCACCCAGGGAGGTACTACCGTCCTGCCAAGTGAGTGTAAAACGAAAGCCTGTGATTGTTTTACATGATGGTAGGATTACTGGTGTCCATTTTTGTCTCATGAACACGCAAGGTTTCAGGTACGTCTTGCTACTTCTACTTACTCTTAGGTCACACTACACATACATGTACAAGCATATATATACAGTGGACCCCCGGTTTACGATATTATTTCATTCCAGAAGTATGTTCAGGTGCCAGTACTGAACGAATTTGTTCCCATACGGAATATTGTGAATTAGATTAGTCCATTTCAGACCCCCAAACATACACGTACAAACGCACTTACATAAATACACTTACATAATTGGTCGCACTGGGAGGTTATCGTAAAGCGGGGGTCCACTGTACACACCTCTCTGGGTTTTCTTGTATTTTCTTAATAGTTCTTGTTCTTATTTATTTCTTATCTCCATGGGGAAGTGGAACAGATTTCATCCTCTGTAAGCTATGTGTGTTGTAAGAGGCGACTAAAATGCCAGGAGCAAGGGGCTAGTAACCCCTTCTCCTGTATATATTACTAAATTTAAAAAGAGAGACTTGTGTTTTTCTTTTTGGGCCGCCCTGCCTCGGTGGGATATGGCCGGTGTGTTGAAAGAAAGAAAGATATATAATACAATAATAGTAGTAGGTTGGTACACAGCAGTCACGCAGTGAGGTAATACCGTCCTGGCAAGTGAGTAAAACGAAAGCCTGTATTTGTTTTACATGGTAGGATTTCTGGTCTCTTTTCTGTCTCATAAACATGCAAGATTTCAGGTATGTCTTGCTACTTCTACTTACACGTAGGCAACACTATACATTCATGTAAACGTTTGTGTATACACACTCATCTGAGTTTTCTTTGATTTTATCTTAATAGTTCCTGTTCTTATTGCTTTTCCTTTTAATCCATCGGGGAAGTGAATAAGATTCTCTCCTCTGTAAGCCATGTGTGTTGCAAAAGTCAACTAAAATGTCGGAAACAATGGACTAGTAACCCCTTTTCTCATATAGCCTAATAAAAAGAAAAAGAAGAAAACCGTCAGAGTGGGATGTTGAATGTGGTGGATGTTTTGTGAATGATAAGAAGAAATGATTTTGGAGGTTTAAACATGGAGAAGAAAGCTGAAGGGGGTGAGGGAGTTTCAGTGGGGAGAAATAAAATGGGGATTAGGTCAGGGGGGTTTCAAATAGGTTAAGCTGAAAAGAAGGAGTAGCCCCCCCCCCCCCCCCCCCCCCCCCCCCCCCCCCCCCCCCCCCCCCCCCCCCCCCCCCCCCCCCCCCCCCCCCCCCCCCCCCCCCCCCCCCTCCCCCCCCCCCCCCCCAATAATGTTGAAGGAATAAGTTTGGCGGAAAACGAGGAATATAAATGTATTGTAATTCAAGGATTATGTGGAGTAAAACAAAGGGTTGGATGTGAAAAGTGGGTTATAGTAACCATTTATTGCATCTGGAGAAGAGAGAGTGTAGAGGAGAGTGAGAGAGATTTTTGGAAATGTGAGTGAGTGCTTGGGAAGTTTTGAACCAAATGTGAGAGTCATTGTAGTTGGGGATTTTAATGCTAAAATGAGAAAAAATGTTTTTTGCGAGAGTCAGTAGGTAAAATTTGTGGTGCCAGGGGTAATGAATATGGGGAGTTTAATTGAGTTACATGTAGAAAGAGGGTTTGGTATTGAAGTAAAACTATTTTATGAAAAAGAGGATAAATAAGTATACAAGGTATGATATTTAATGAAGTAGTAGTTTTTGTTAGATTATGATTTGGTTGATAAAAAGGTCGATGTGGTAGGCTCAGGATTGTACATGTGTATAGAGGGGGCAACTGATATATCGCATCATTAGTTAGTTGTAGCTACAGGTTAGAGTAGAGTAGATGGGGAAAAAAAGGAAAATAGTAACAAGAAAGAGGTAAAAGGTTTTTAAACAAAGGAGGAGGAAATTAGGGTGAGATACTAGCCAAACTATTGGCAGAAACGTGGGCTAGTGCAAGTATGAGTAATGGAGGGGGGGGGTGAAGAGGGTTGATAGTTTAAAAATGTGCTGTATTAGATGTGGGGGCAAAAGTTTGTGGCTATAGGAGGGTGGGTACAGAGGAAAGAGGGAATGATCTGGTGGAATGATGAAGATAAAGGGTTGTTGATAAAAGAGAGAAAGTAGCGTATGAGAGGTTTTTAAAAAAGCAGAAGTGTTATAAGGAAGAGCTGAGTGTATGGAGCGTTTACTAAAAGAAAGGTGAAGAGAGTGGTGAGAGAGTTGCTCAAAAGGAAGAGCGATGATAGAGTGGGAGAAAATAGAAATAAATATTGCAGTGAGATAACGAGTTACGATAGCCTAGGAACGAATGGATTTGGTCAGTTAAAAACAGAGTAGGGGAGTCAGTAGATGGGGAGCTGGAGGTTATTGGGTACGATGGCAGGAATATTTTGAGAAAACTTTTAAATGTATGAAGTAGGGAGGCGGTAATTTCATGCACTGGTCCATGGAGGTATAAACATTCTTTTTAGGAGTGAGAAGGCAGGATCTGTAGCGGTGGAGGTGTAGTGAGGCATTACATAGAATGGAAAGGGGATGGAATCAGCTGGACTGATGGGATCATGCAAAATGTTAAAAGCAAAGGGGAAGATATAGTGTTGGAGTGGTTGGTATTTTGTTTAATAAATGTAAGAGAGGGAAGGTTACCTAAGGATTGGCAGACAGAAGAGCATTGTATAGTTCCTTTATATTAAAAGGAAGGAGACAAAAGAGTTAGTAAGTATTATTAGGGAAATAAAGTTTACTGAGATTATACCAGGAAAGTGTACAGTAAGGTTATATTGAAGAATTAGAGGGTAAAAACAGAGCGTAGGAATGTGGCCATGAGCAGAGGAGGCCTGAGGCACGTGGGTAGAGATGTGTAGACATCAAGTATTTTAATTGAAGCATATATGTCTGAACAGTATTTAGATAAAGGTAGGAGTTTTCATTGAATTATGGATTTAGAAAAGCATTATGATAGAGTGGATAGGGGAAGCAATGTGGCTCGATCGTTTGCAAGTGTTTGGAATAGGTTACCTAAATGCTGTGTAAAGAGTTTTTATGAGGATAGTGAGGCTCAGGTTTTTAGGGCTGTGTAGAAGAGAGGGAGATACTTCCAGTAAAATTAGCCTTAAACAGGGATGTGTAATGTCTCCATGGTTGTTGGAATATTATTTATAGATGGGTTTGTAGAAAAGAAGTAAAAATGCTAGTGGTGTCGGGAGAGGGCGTGGGATTAAAAATTATGGGGAAATCAGATACAAAATGGGAGTTGACAGTTACTTTTTGCTGATTGATACTGTTGCCTAATGAGAGATTCTTAAAGAAAAATTACAGAGGTTAGTGGACGAGTTTGGGAGTGTGTGTAAAGTAGAAAGTTGGAAAGTGAACATAGAAGAGTAAGGTGATGAGGGTATCAAATTTTTAGAATAAATTAAAAATTGGGTATCATATTGGGTAAAGAGGAGTATGGAAGAAGTGAATGTTGTCAGATATGTTATTGGGGAGTTGGACGTATCAGAGATGGATTTATGAAGGATGAGGTTAATCATGTGATTGATTAGGAAAAAAAAGTGAGTGGTGATTGAGATATATGTGGAGAGAAAGAACAATATCTTGGAGGCAAAGAAGGGAATGTATGAAATATAGTGGTTCCAACACTCTTATATGGGGTAAGAAGCTTGGGCTGTAAAATGCTGCAGTGAGGAGGCGGTTGGAGGCAGTCGAGATGTCCAGTCCTAAGGGCAAATGTGTGGTGTAAATATTATGCAGAAGAAAATTCGGGAGGTGTGGAAATTAGGCAGGTGGTGGATGTTAATAAAAGTATTATAGTCAGGGGCTGAGAGGGTATTGTTGAGGTGGTTTGGTCATTTAGGGAGAATGAATCACGTAGAATTAGAATGACATGGAGAGACATATAAATCTGTAGGGGAAGGAAGGTGGCGGGGTAGGGGTCGTCCTCAAAAGGGTTGGAGGGAGGGGGTAAAGGAGGTTCTGTGGACGATGGGCTTGGACTTCGGCAAGCATGCCTTAGCGTGTTAGATAGGAGTGAATGGAGACGAATGGTATTTGGGACCTGACTAGCTGTTGGAGTGTGAGCTGGGTAATATTTAGTGAAGGGTTTCATGGAAACTGGTTATTTTATATAGCTGGACTTGAGTCCTGGAAATGGGAAGTACAATGCCTGCACTCTAAAGGAAGGATATGTTGTGTATCTTTATATGTGTATGCTTCTAAACTGTTGTATTCTGAACACCTCTGCAAAAACAGTGATTATGTGTGAGTAAGGTGAAAGTGTTGAATGATGGTGAAAGAATTTTCTTTTTGGGGATTTTCTTTCTTTTTGGGTCACCCTGCCTCGGTGGGAGACGGCCGACTTGTTAAAAAAAAAATATTCTGGACAATAGTAAATGACCAGTACAGGTGAAAATGTTCACCTGTCAGTGTGATTGTTACAATTTGAGTACTATTTCAGTAGATAATATTAGTGTCAGAACAAAGATTGGCTATGAAGTCACTAGAACTATTATAAATTCTAATTATCAGAACATAAAAATTATATAAATTAAAATAAGAACGAGAGAAAAAGGTAAATTGGCAACACTTCTGCAAGCCGCAGGACTGGAAGTTGCCGTCGGGCGAGCATCCAGAGCCAGCTTCCAGAGCCAGCTTCGCGGTCTTATATCTCGGTAAGTACTGGTCCTAAATTTTTTTTTTGTCTTATACTGCACAGAAAGTAGCCCTCTTTAATTTAAAAACAAACTTTTTTTTTTATTGTTCAGAATATTCGGNAAGCACCATGCAGTTGAACGTAGATAGATCTACGTTTGGACAGTTTAAGGGTTAAAGGAGGGCTTTGGGATATTGGCAGTTAGGAGGGATATGTTATATATCGTTATATATGCTTCTAACTGTTGTATCTGGGACTCTCTGCAAAAACAGTCATAATGTCTGAGTGAGGTTTGAAGTGTTGAATTGATATTGAAAGTATTTTCTTGTTGGGGATTTTCTTTATTTTGGGTCACCATGCCTCGGTGGGAGACGGCCGACTTGTGAAAAAAAAAAAATAATTATTAATATATTCTTCAGTGCTTTTTGATTTTTAGATGAGTTTTTTAACTGTAGATTGAATATAAATAAGTAATTGATACTAAGTGTCAATGTAAGGGTGAAAGTTATAAGTTTGAGATCTATGTGTATTATAATTAAATTTTAAGGACACACCCACCATTACATATAACCTCCCAACCCAAAGTTATATGTGGGGACTGGATTTTATTTTACACATGGTTGTTCTTAACAAGTTTGGCTTTCATTTATGTTGATGGCGACTATGTATGTATAACACTTGTATGTTTTGCCAGTGTCATCAGCAAAATTACACAAATTTTGATAGTACAGTATCAGTATTTCGACCAGCACCCCCCTGGCCTAATACTCAAGTATGACCGGATTTGCTGGGGTCGGTGGTGGGTATCCAGCTAATTTTGTCGGTTATCAGTATTGGCCTAAAATAGTGTTTGTTCAATATAGGCAAAAAAAATTTTATTGTCTATCCCTAATATTATGCTTGTAGTTAGAAATCCATATCTATTTTATTCAATATGTTAATTATCTACAGTGAAACCTCGGTTGTCAACTGCCAATTACTAGTCGAACAAATCTGTTTCAAATGAGGAATTATAGAAAAAATGTCCTGGTGTTGTATATTATCTTGGTTGTTGACTGATAATGGAAACAGCTTGGGTCACAAGCTCATTGACTCACATGATGTAAACATCTTTGAGCTTTTGTAGTGGCATCTTGTGACTTTTTTTTTTTTTTTTGTTTATTTTGCAGGTTTTAGTGCAATTTTTTATTGTGAGATAAGCCACCATGGGTCCAAAGAAGGTACCATTTCAATATCCTCACCTGCTTTAGGCTTATAGGACAAAGCCTGGGGAACAATTGTCTTCCAGGGACCATGCATCAGCATGGAAGAAATTGTGGCCTGACTTAGTGGCAGCCAGGGATTTAAAGGCTTTGAAGATGAGCAGAGTCTTTGCCTGTAGTTGGTATAGTGTCCTTGGGGACAGACCCTGGGCTAGAGGTTACTGAAAAGGATGAGGAGTTGCGTAGAGGAGCACAGAACTGTAACTCCCATATCTGAACTTTCCATATCACTAAAAATCTTTGAAAGGGTTCCAAGAAGCAAGATTGCCAACCACCTAGGATACCCATCAGTTATTACAACCCACCCGGCAACAGGGTTTAGAGCAGGTCACTCCTACCTGTCCCAACTACTGAACTACTATGACAAGGTTCTGGATGCTATTGAGGATAAACGTAATGCAAATGTAGTATACATAGGCTTTGCAAAGGCTTCAACAAGTGCACCCATGGTTTACTAGAGCAAAAAAAAGTGTTTTGATAAAGGAATACAGAAAAGTTGGTAGATGGATCTATAATTCCGAACAAATAGAACACAAAGAGTAATAGTAAAAGAATAAGTCTGAGGCGCTACATTTGTGGTGAAAATGCTCTGTTCTACAAGCACAATACTCGCTCCCATCCTATGCCTCATCTCAATCGGACATAGAACAGTAAATGTAAGCCATAACTCATGTCTTCCTTGCGGATTGAAAATTGCCCATGACAGTTCCTCAAACGAAGACACTACAAGACTCAAACCGGACATCAACCAAATCTTCAAGGTCCTTTCAAAAACTATATGACGTTAATGAAGAGATTTCACCTACTCATATATGGAAAAGAAAACATGAGGAAACTAAAAACTATCAGGGTTATACAACACATTAAACCCACAAAGCTCAGAAATTAACTTTAACTAACTGGGAGTGATAATATCATAGTCTCTCACTTCACCATTCCCCCACCACAATAAACAAACTCCACATCTCTCCCCCAAACCACTTTACACGAAGCACAAACATTCCTTTTTTATAGATGGTAAGAGAACCTTAAAAACTAGGGATGCTCAAGCCATGATTCTCTTCAAATCACTCTGCTTCTCTCTAGGCTGGAATTATTGGTGGGTAAGATATTGTTGTGTAAGAAAGAATCTCCACGACTGCGGTGCTTCTTCGCACTACTCCTAGGTTTTGAGGAGACTGATTACCTCATTTCTGGTTTTTTAGTATCACTGTCTTCCAAGTTAATGTTCCTAGAATTTGTATTGATAAAGCCACTGGATGGCGAAAACGTCTACAAATAAAGATACCCCAGATGTGCCATGTGTCTTTAATTTCATGGAATATTGTTGTACACTAACTGCCCCTCTTCAAGGCAGGCAAAATTGCTGTCCTGAGACGTGTACAATGAACTTTCATGGCCACAATAAGTACGATAAAGCACATAAATTACTGGGAACGGTTGAAGTCCTTGATTTGTATTCCCTGGAACACAGGCAAGAGAGAGATACTGGGAAAATATAACTTGGAAAATCTAGAGGGATTAGTACCAAACTTGCACACAAAAATCAATCCCTATTTGAAAGCAAAAGACTCAGCAGGAGATGCAACATTCCTGTGCATGAAAAGCAGGGCGTGCTGTAGAGTGACACTGATAGACACAATAAGTGTCAGGGCCCAAGTCTGTTAGGCTGACCTGGCTTGTCTTCAAGAAGGCATGAAAGGCACCTGAAATCAGTACTAGACCAGCCGGGCTGAGGTTCATAGTCAGTTTGATGCGGCCAGAAGTAACAGCCTGGTTGATCAGACCTTGATCCACCACGAGGGCCTGGTCTCAGAGCAGGCCGTGGGGGCGTTTGACTTGCCGAAACCCTCTCCAGGTATACCACAGAAGAACTTTGTAAACAAACCTTCAGACGTAGCAGCAATGATGGCAGCAGAGGAGCTGGTCTAGAGGAAGAGGAGGGGGAAAAGGATTGATGTTGCCCATTGCACTTGTCCAGGAATGTGTGCTGAATGGCATGATGTGCAGGAGTTTGCTGAAAAAAACCATCCAGACAAAGCAGTGGCCATCCATCTCCTTTAAATGTCAGTGACAGTGCAATGTCTCAATTAGCACGAGTGTGAACGGACGCCTGAATAATCTCACTGGACAACGTTTTTAGTGAGACAAAGAAAACAGTGAGCCAGAACAATGTGTGAGTAGTTTGAAAACGAGGCAAAAGAAGAGAAACAACACCAGGAAGGGACCAGTTGTCTGACATGTTATAGAAGGTGACTCTCCTTCAGCAGTATCAGACCCCCTCCTCTCCCATTCTCTGCTTCCCAGTATGTTTCATTAGCTCTTCTCTGACAGGTAGAGGCAGTTAAACTTTCATTTACTGTACAGTATTCAAGTTTCTTATTCCTTTTTACAAGTTTTATGCAATAAGATACATTTTTAAACATAAATTATTATATTGTCCTTTTGGGGTCTGAAACTGATTAATTCTTTTAACATATTCTTTATGGGAAAAATTGCTTTGGTTGTTGTCCATTTTGGTTGCTGAAGCGACATCTGGAACGAATTAAGTTCGACAACCGAGGTTCCACTGTGTATTTTATTACTCATAATGTGTTAGAGAGCAAGTGCAGCAGTAGGAGTGACTGTAATAATATTAAAGTGTGTGTTCTTGGATGTATGTTGCCTACAATGTAATTGCAAAGTATTTTTATTTGCTTTTATTCAGAATATGTGGTTTACACCGGTGAGAGAGAGGCCACATCTAGACGAAGAGTCTCTGCTCAGAAAAGTTAATAATATTACTGAAGTTGTGGTGGCCTGCAGGGACACAGGACTTGACTGGTTTGAGCAGCTTCTGCATAGTTACTTTTAACTAAGTTTCTGAGCATTTTTCTCTTATTTTGAAATTCCAAATTTGTGCATGAGTTACATTTCGAATAAGGTTTAATAATAGGAAATAAATTTCTCGAATTACAATAAAAATGGTTATTTGAAGTAAAATGGGATAATGATAGTATCAGCTGGACTCTCAGTTAATTAAGAATTTTAAGGATGTGAGGTTTAGTACATAACTTTTTTTTTTAAGTATCTGATAAAATTGATTTTTACTTAATATCGTACTGTATTTACTCAAGTGTGTGTGTGTATGTGTCTGTATGTCTGTGTCTGTGTCTGTGTCTGTCTGTCCTGTCTGCCGAAGGGGACATATAATTAGTGTGTTAGGAAATAGATGGTACTGTAATTTCTTGAGAAATGCCAAAATCAAAATGAGTGTTACATCTCTAAATAATGCAACTACTAATAATACTAGGTGGAACATTAGTGCTCATACCAGTCAAAACAGGAATACCAAAAGCCCCATTATAACTTAAGAGGTATACTGTAAACTAACATTTTTACCATTTTCTAAATTTGTCAACAAGTAGATGAAGTTCCTTAACCCTTTGACTGTTTCGGTCGTGTATATACATCTTACGAGCCAATGTGTTTGACGTATATATACTCAAAAATTCTAGTGGCTTCAAATCAAGCAGGAGAAAGCTGGTAGGCCCACATGTGAGTGAATGGGTCTGTGTGGTCACTGCGTGCAGTATAAAAACAATCCTGGAGCACGCAATGCAAAATGGGAAAAAAATCTCCGACACTGTTTTTGGATTAAGACGCCGACTTTGAGGTGTATTTTCGTATAGTTTTTATGGTTATAATCTCGATTTCGTAGTCACATTTGATAGAATGAAAAACATATTATAGAAATGGAGGTGATTTTGATTGGTTTTACTATGAAAAGGACCTTGAAATGGAGCTTAAATTAGGGGAAATGTTTAATTTTTGCCGATGTTAAAGAGTAAACAAATTACACCGTTGTCCAGTAAATATCCAACTAGCCATTCTAATATGCAGTCATGAATGGGTTGACATTATTTATACAATTATTACAATATTGCAGTAGTCTGCATAACAGTAAATCTTCTATTTTTTGCTTGAATAAAAATTTAGACTAGAAGGCAAGAGTAATATCAGAGGGGCCTGGAGACATGACTGATGAACAAAGAAAATGTTATTTTAGAGCCAGGAATGTCTGCATTGTTCTTTCTGGGCCCTATTTTGAAATTGCTATATTTTTTTTAATTTGCGTGAAATTGGCCAAATTGCCAATTTCTGACCACTTTATTGGGTAGTTGAAATCAGTAAATGGGCAGTTTCTTGTAGTCAATCGATAGAACAAATGGAGTTCTAAAGAAATAGCTACGAGTTTGGTCTACGAGAACAACAGAATTAGCCAAAAATAGGGCTCAGAGTGGGGGAAATTGCCGATTTGTAAATATCGCTGAGGTCACTAACCTTGCAAGAGCGTAATTCCGTAAGTCATCTAATTCCTTTTT
>NC_069399.1:137588823-137622726 GCF_026875155.1 Cherax quadricarinatus | reverse complement strand
ACGTACAAACCCCCTTGGGTGGTCGGTACTGACTTTAGAACAATCCAGTTCTTTCTTGAAGAAGTAGGGGTTTAGGGGTAATCCCCCCTTATGATGATGGGGGGTTTTGAACAGTTTGGGCCCCGGCATTTGTTACCCTTTAGTTTTTTTTACCCCCCTTTTTTATAGGGGTATGTTGCCTGTGCTGAGTGTTTTGCTTTCATAGGGGTGATTTCTGTGTACAGATTTAGACGTTTTTAGGATTTTCCCCGGTAAAAAAGATGAAATTTCATCCCTGATTTAATTTTTCCCCCTGTTTTAAAGGGGGGGGAGTGCAGGTAAAAGGTTTTTTAGTTTCCCCCAGAAATTAAGGGTGCTTGACTATACTTAGGGGTTTTATCGTAAAGGGTTCTCTACTTTTTCCCGATCAGAAATTTTTTCCCCCTGCCTTGAAGGGGGCTTTTAAAAGTACAAGGATTCAACCAAAAGGAAAAAAGTGATTTAAAAGAGGATATCCTGGTTGGCATCCCTTGTTTTTGCAAGTTCACTTCCCATCCTATCATTTTCTTCGGGGGGTGATAGGAAAATGTTGTGATCTTTGAAAGCGACCTTTGACATTACAGTAAGTTTTTCACATTATTTTTTCCTCTATTGTGTGTTAAATTTGTTTTATATTTTCTGTTTATTTCTTCAAGTTTATATAATGTCATTGAAATTTGCTTCATTAAATTTCATATTGTTTTCGGAGCCCATTGGAAAATTTGGTTTTTTCCCTTTGGAGATTTACCTGTTTTTAAATGGATGACACTCGTGCAGTTTTTAGTATTGTATGCAGGGGAAAGAACGAGTGCTTTGCTAATCTTTGTTTGCCCGATCGGTGAAAAAAGGAGGGTTTTGTAAACTACTGTCCCTTGGGGGAATAGGTTTTATTGGAGCTGTTGTTTTAAAAACCTGTTTACTATTGTCCCTTGTATTTGTTTGGGTTTTAAAACTAAGCCTCGCCCATTTTTCTTTTTTTTTCCTTTAGCCCCATTTTTTATGCTATTACACTGATCACCTTGTTAACCCCTTTGACTGTCGCAACCCCCAAAAACCCCGGGTGTTCTGGGTTGCAAAAAAATTTAAAAAAAAAAATTTTAGAAATGATAAGGAAACTTTTCCGATGTAATGACCCAAAGTATGAAATTTGTGGAAAAATTAAGAATTACGCTCTCCGAAGTTAGCAACCCCGGCGTTTTTAAATCGGCGTTTGCCCCAAATTTTATCCTATTTTCGGCGATTTTTTGTTCAGCGACCAAATCTAGATTTCTTTAGAATCCCCTTGTTTTTCGATTTGGGGAAGAAACTGCCCCTTTTCCAATTTTTAACTACCAAAAAAGTGGGCAGAAAATTTGGGAATTTTGGCCATTTTATGCAAATTCAAAAAAATGGCGTTTCAAAAAAGGGTCCGAATAAAAATGAGAATTTCCCGGCTCAAAATAACATTTTCTTTGTTATCTCACTTTCCAGGACCCTTTATATCACTCTGTTTTTATTTTGAAATTTTTTTTCAAACAAAAAATAGAAGATTTACTGTTATGCAGACTACGATAATACTGTAATAATGTATAAATAAAGTCAACCCATTCATGACTGCATATTAAAAGGCTAGTTGGACATTTTTTGGGGCCCAATGACACCATTGTTTACTCTTGAACATCGAAAAAATCAAACATTTCCCCTACTTTGAGCTCCATTTCAAGGCCCTTTTCCTAGTAAAACCAATCAAAATCTCCGTTTCTATAATGTGTTTTCCATTCTATCAAATGTGACTATGAAATTGAGAATAAAACCATGAAAAACATTGAAATACACCTCAAAGTCGAAATTTAAATCCAAAAACACGGTCGGAGTTTTTTTTTTCCTATTATGCACTGTGTGCTGCAGGATTTTTTTGTTATACTATGCACACTGACCACACAGACCCATTCTCTCACATGTGGGCCTTCCAGCTTTCCCCTCTTGATTTGAGACTGCTAGAATTTTTGAGTATATATATGTCAAACACATTGGCTCTTAAGACGTACATATATGACTGAAACAGTCAAAAGGGTTAAAGGCTTTTGCAGAGTCTTTGTATATTACATCTGCATTTTGTTTGTCCATCAGTGTATCCAAGACTAGGTCTTGGTGGTCCTTTTAGTAGTGAGAGGCACTGCCTGGGTTGTGCAATTGTTTGTACAGCCATGGTTACGATCCTACATAAAATAGGATGATTAAAAAATCAGAAATTTATTTACTACACAAATGAGTTATGGGTGTGGGATACGTATGCACGGGATCTGTGGCGTAAGGATTGTATGTATTTACTCTTAAAGTGCTGCAACACCAACGAAATTCATGGCATGGTGTACTGGTGATGCGAATTCGCCTTGTATGTCTTTAAATTTGGCACAAGAAGCAGAGTGTCCTACACAACAAAGAGTGGGTGTATGCAGTAGTAGAGAAAAATTTCCAGTTTGCTAAGTGCATTGTGGGAGCCACATGTTGCTCTGTCTTTGTTAATCATGAAATACCAGTGTAATATTGATATTGAAATATCTGTAACAAACATCAATGGAACTAAACTAGTGAAATTTCCTAAATGAGTAGGATAATTTTTAAATTTTGTGGGCACTATTGCACCTGTTCACATATAGGGCATCATAACTAAATCTGTGCCTTCGAGTGTGATTGTGGGGGAAGTATGTGGGGCAGTGGTAGAATGCAGAGGGTAAAGCAGCTGGGATTGATAGGATAAAGATAGAAATGTTAAAAGCAGGTGAGGATGTAGTTTTGGAGTGGTTAGTGTTTTTATTTTATTTAATAAAAGAGAAGTTGCGAGGTGGTGGATGAATTTGGTGGGCATGCAAAAGAAGAAATTAAAAGTGAATACAGAGTAAGGTTATGAGGAAAACAAAAAGATTAGGTAAATGAAAGATTGGATATCAGATTGGAGGGAGGGGAGTATGAGGGAGGTGAATGTATTCGATGGAACATAAACACAAATGCAGTTTAATGTGATTCTTTATTGACAACGTTTCACCAACACAGTGGGCTTTTTTCAAGTGAAAAACAGATCTACCTGGGGTGGAAGGTAGGGGACCCATTTATAGTCAGGTTCAGAATGTTGAGGTTCAGGTGGAGAATGCTGCATCTGATGATCCACTGGGTTGGGTTATAGAGTTTTGGGGTAGCTTGGCGGGGTTATTGGACAAGTTGTGAGTAGCCCTTCTGCAGTGTTCTATGTTCTTATGTGGGATAGCGATAAAAGAAGTTTTTGGCAAGTGGTTCAGCTATGTTATAGAACCCATTGTTTGGTTGAAATTGTTGGTATAGAGATAAGCGATGATTCCAGGATTCTTCGGTATTGAGTGTTGTCTTCTGTGGCGATAAGTCTCGAGTTTCTGTAGTTAATTAAATGGTTGTGTGAATTGCGATGTTGTACACAGGCTTTCCCTTGTATCGTCAGTCCTGCTTGCGAAATTGGTGTTCTGAAATACGTGTTTGGAGGTCTCTTGATGTTTCGCCCACGTATAATTTTTGTGCAGTCATTACAAGGGATTATGTATACCCCTGCAGAGGATGGAAGCTTGTCCTGTCTACTACTGGTTTTGTCCTTGATGGTCGTGGTTGTGGAGGTAGATACTTGGAATGATGTATTGGAAAAGATGTTGGAAACATGTTTGGCAATGGAGTTGGTGGGGAGGACTATGTATCTCTTCTCGGCAGTATCTTCTCTGGGTGTGTTGAAGATGGTTTAATGCCGCAGTCTGCAGTCTCTGATGAAGTGACGAGGAATAGTGGAGTTTTGAAAATACTTGTTCAATTATAGTGCATTTTCCTCAAGGAACTCATTGCTGCAGATTCTGAGCGCGTGTAGGAAGAAGCCTATAATTACACCACGTTTAGTTTTGGTGTCGTGGGGTGAGAGAAGAAATGGGAGAAGATCGTTTTGGTTGGTTGGTTTTCGATAGACTTTAAAACGAAGTTTTAGTCTATCGAGAAGTCATCAACACTCTTCCTTTCCCTTTATGTTCTTCTCTGCAAAAACTGACCAAAACTGACCAAGCCTTGGTAAAGAAGGTGAGAAATACGATTGAATTTAAGAAACCATCATTGAACAATATGAAAGTGGTACAAGTGTGGCCGAACTGTCCAGGATGCATAAGAAACCCTACAACCCTTATGTTCCATAGTGGCCAAGAAAAATTAAATAAAGGATGCTGTTGTTGCAAAAAGGGGGTAACTAGCTGACAAAAATGAGATCACCAGTACTGGAAGAGGTTGAGAAGTTATTATGGTGTGGATAAATGAGAAACAATTAGCAGGAGATACTCTTATGACTTCGTTTTTTTTGTGAAAAAAGGGTAGGCAGTTGCATGAAGATTTGGTAAAGAAATTGCCTGCAAATTTGTGGTGAAGTGAGTGAAATTTAAGGCCAGCAAATGCTGGTTTGAGAGATTTAAGAACCGTACTGGCATACACAGTGTGGTAAGGCATGGTGAGGCTGCCAGTTGGAACACAAAAAGGGAGCTGAATTTTTTTTTTTTTTTTTAACAAGTCGGCCGTCTCCACCCAGGCAGGGTGACCCAAAAAAGAAAGAAAATCCCCAAAAAGAAAATACTTTCATCATCATTCAACACTTTCACCACACTCACCCCATTATCACTGTTTTTGCAGAGGGGGCTCAGAATACAACTTTTAGAAGCATTACAATAAAGATACACAACTATCCCTCCAAACTCCCAATACCCACCCCCCCTTTAAAGTGCAGGCATTGTACTTCCCATTTCCAGGACTCAAGTCCGACTATATGAAAATAACCAGTTTCCCTGAATCCCTTCACTAATATTACCCTGCTCACACTCCAACAGATCGTCAAGGTCCCAAGTTTTCATTCGTCTCCATTCACTCCTATCTAACACGCTCATGCATGCTTGCTGGAAGCCCAAGCCCCTTGCCCACAAACCTCCTTTCCCCCCTCTTTCCAACCCTTTCGAGGACGACCCCTACCCCGCCTTCCTTTCCCTATAGATTTTCTTGTTTTCCATGTCATTTACTTTGATCCATTCTCTCTAAATGACCAAAACCCCCTCAACAACCCCTCTTCTGCCCTCTGATTAATGCTTTTATTAACTCACACCTTCTCCAAATTTTTTCCACATTCCAAATTTTCTGCATAATATTTAACCACACATTGCCCTTAGAAGGACATCTCCACTGCTCCAGCGTCTCCTCGTGTGCATTTACCACCCAAGCTTCACATCCAAATAAGAGTGTTGGTACTACTTACTTTCATACATTCCCTTCTTTGCCTCCATAGATATGTTTTTTGACTCCACATATACCTCAACTCACCCCTCACCTTTTTTCCCTCATTAATTCTATGATTAACCTCATCCTTCATAAACCCATCCGCCGACACATCAACTCCCCAAATATCTGAAAACATTCACTTCTTCCATACCTCCTCCCAATTTGATATCCCAAATTTTTCTTTATCTAAATCATTTGGTACCCCCATCACCTTTTCTTTTTATGTTTACTTTCAACTTTACCTTTACACACATTCTCAAATCATCCATAACCTTTGCAATTTTTCTTTAGAATCTTCGATAAGCACCCGTATCATCAGCAAAAAGTAACTGTGTCAGTTCCCATTTGAATTTTATTCCCATAATTTTAATCCCACCCTTACCGAACAAACCCCACATTACTTTTTTTAAAACCCCATCTATAAATATATTAAACAACCATGGTGACATACACACCCCTGTCTAAAGACCTACTTTTACCGGGAAGTAGTCTCCTCTCTTCTACACACCCTAACTGAGCCTTATATCCTCATAAAGCTTTTTTACGCATTTAGTAATTACCACCTATTCCATATACTTGCAACATCTGCCACATTGCTCCTCTATCCACTCTATCATATGCCTTTTCTAAATCCATAAATGCAATAAAAACTTCTCTACCTTTATCTAAATACTGTTCACATATATGCTTCAATGAAACACTTGATCTACCAATCCCCTCCCCACTCTGAAGCCTCCCTGTCATCTGCAATCCTACATTCTGTCTTACCTCAAATTCTTTCAATTATAACCCTACCGTAACTTTTCCTGGTATACTCAGTAAACTTATTCCTCTATAATTTTTACAACCCTCTTTTGTCCCCTTTCCCTTTATTTTAAAGGGACTATACATGCTCCCCCGCCAATCCCTAGTACCTTCCCTCTCTCTCATACATTTATTAAACTAAAGTACCAACCACTCCAACACTATATCCCCCCCTGCTTTTAACATTTCTGTCATGATCCCATCAGTTCCAGCGCTTTACCCCTTTCATTCTACGTAATGCCTCACGTACCTCCCACACTTACATTCTGTCTTCTTCACTCCAAAAAGAGGGTTTATACCTCCCTGGCCAGTGCATGAAATTACGCCTCCCTTTTTTCCCTCAACATTTAAAAAGTTCTCAAAATATGTGCATGAATTCCAGGAGTACATAAACAGTGAAGGACTGAAACCTGAACAAATGTTCAATTGTGACGAAACAGGCCTCTTTTGGAAGAAAATGCCAAAGAGGACCTTCATTACACAAGAGGAAAAGGGCAATGCCAGGACACAAGCCTATAAAGACAGGCTGACGCTAATGTTCTGTGCAAATGCTAGTGGGGTTTTCAAAGTGAACCCATTACTAGTGTACCATTCTGAAAGTCCCAGATTTGTTCACCAAAAACAAGGTTAGAAGAGTAAATTGGTGTGGTTTGGAAATCTAATAGTAAGGCTGGGTCACGAGGGAAATTTTTCGTCGAGTGGTTCAATGAAGTTTTTGGGCCCCTGGGTGAAGGAGTTCATCTGGAAAAGAAATTGGATTCTGAAGTGCGTGCTAGTAATGGACAATGCACCTGCTCATCCTCCAAACTTGGATGACCTAATTTTCGAGGAGTTTGGGTTCATCACAGTAAAGTTCTTGCCCCGATACCACTCTCTCCTCCAGCCCATGGAAAAGCAGGTTATTGCAAACTTTAAAAAACTCTACACAAAAGCAATGTTTCACAGGTGCTTGCCCTGTGACCACAGACACTCACTTGCCCTAAGGGAATTTTGGAGAGAATGCTTCATCATCCTCCACTGCATAACCCTATAGGTATGGCTTGGGAGGAAGTGACTCCCAGGACTTTGAACTCTGCCTGGAGAAAAATTGTGGCCAGATTGTGTCGACAAGAGGGATTTTGAAGGATTTGGGACTGACCCTAATGAGCCATGTCTGTTGTAAAATCAGTTGTGGCACTGGGGGAGTTCCATGGGGTTGGATGTGATTTTGGGAGGATGTGGAAGAATTGGTGGAAAAACCACAATGAAGAGCCTCACCACTGAGGAGCTGCAAGAGCTTTCAGCAGGAAGAGCAACACATCGCAGCTCAGAATCTTGCTGCAGAGGAGGAGGAAGAGAGATGGAAGAAGGTGCCTTCTTCAAAAATTAAAGAGATTTTTACTATGTGGGGTAAGATGGAAAACTTTATGGAGAAACATCACCTAACAAGGTTGTTGCAAGCCGGTTGGCAACATGTACAGTGACAAAGTCTTGGGCCATTTTAGGGAAGTGTTAAAGAGACGCCAGAAACAGAGCTCTCTCCACAGTTACTTTGCGAGACAGGACTCAGTGACTCTCAAGGTGGTCCTAGTGGCATTAAGAAACAGAGAAGAGAAGCAACCCCAGAAAAGCAAATGGTACCTGAGGTGTTGATGGAAGGGGATTCCCCTTCCAAACTATAAACAACCCCACTCTCTCTCCTCTCCAGTTCCCATACACTAAGGAGAATCTCCCATACGGGTAAGTGTTATGCTGTTAATGTTTCATTCATCATTTCCCATTGTATTGTTTATGTATACATGTATATTTCATTTTTAAAATTTTTTTGTTTAATACTTTCGGGTGACGGGAAATGGATTAATTGTATTTACATTATTTCTTGTGGGGAAAAATTGATTCGTAAATGGGAAAAATTTCGTTTAAGTAACGGCTCCAGGAACGGATTAATTACGAACAACGGGGGACCACTGGTTATATAGGTGAAAAACTGAGGGAGGAAGTAGGTATTTAGAATTTCACACATACCCTTATCACTGTCAGTAATCTGGCCAGATTTACTCTTAAGTGGGCCAATCTTGTCCCTAATCTTACTTCTGTATACCTGAAAGAAACCTTTAGGGTTAATCTTTGAATCCCTTGCGACCTTAAGCCTCATAATCCCTTTTTGCTTTTCTTATTCCTTTCTTTATTTCTTCTTTAATTGAATATTTGTTTTCTTAACTGCCCATCCCCTCTTTTGATACGCCTATATATTCCTCTCGTTTGACCAGTGAGATTTTTTAATCTATTGTTCATCCATTTGGGATCATTTTTGTTAGATCAAATTTTCCCCTACTCGGAAACAAAAAGTTGTTGGGCATAGAACTATGTTCTGAAAAACACATATTGGCAACCAAGATCACCTACCTGACCCATAGTCAGGACATCCCAATTTAGCCCATCCAGGTAATTTTTCAGTCCCATGAAGCCGGCCAAGCGAAAATCTGGGACAGAGATTTGATTGCAGTTATCTGGGTAATTCCATGATATATTAAAACTAAGTGGTTTGTGATCACTTTCCCCAAGCTCATCATTAACCTCAAGATTATTAATTAGTGAATCTTTGTTGGCAAGAACCAAGTTTAAGCAGATTGTTTTTCCCCTAGTTGGTTCTGTCCAACCTGTTCTAAAAAGCAACCTGAACATATCAAGAAAGTCATAGGGCTCATGATTTCCTGTCATTTGTTCCAATCAATTTGTTCTAAAGTTAAAATCTCCCATTTAAACAACATTTTCATATCTTTGATGACTTATGAATTTCGTCCCATAACAGCTTACTGCTCTCCCTATCAAGGTTTTTGGGGGGCCTATAAATCACACCCAAAATTAATTTGTTTATACCCTCGAGAAACTGTAGGCAAACAGATTCGTGTTCGATGTCTCTAATCTTATATCATGTTAAGACAACAATTTAAATTTTCTCTGACATACATCGCCACCCCCACCCCTTTCCCGTTGACCCTGTCAGTGTGGAATAGTTTATAACCCTGTATGTTGCATTCAGAAGGCATTTTTCTATCTTTCAGGTGAAAACCCGGTCTCTGTTATACCAATAATATCTATATTACCTACACTTGCAAGTAATCTTAGCTCATCTATCTTATTTTTTTAGACTCCTACTATTTTTATAGTAAACTTTAAGGGAGCTAGTCACTCGTTGCCCTCTACTATCCCTCTTTGTTTGTTGATCAATTGATTTGCCATTAAATAGCAACTTTATTTAGAATATTGCTTTTAAACATATCCCCGAGGTATCCGGTAATAACTGCTGTTTTTAACCCTAATGCTGCAGCCTGATTTTTCCCCACAAAACCTATACCTCTATAATCTATCAGTTTAAATCCTAGACAATTCATCAATTACCCTCTCAATTGAATTGGCTAATGCAACCATCCATCCCCCGAGAGATGAACCCCATCCTTGCAAAAATATCATGTTTGTCAAAGAATAGGTCCCAGTTATCAATGAATGGGATTGCAAGTTCTTGCAGTACCTGTCTAGCCAGCAATTTTTACCAATTGCCCTAGACATCCATTCATTGCCCATCCCCTTTTTAGGCAAGATGCTACATATGACTGGGGTCCCTTCCTTAGACCCAATACTTTATGGCTGATCTGTACTTATCCAGCAGTCCTCTCTCCTGCCCTTCCAATGTCATTTACCCCCAGCACTAAGACGATAATGGGCTTGTTCCCATAACCTGCCCTAATATTACCAACCTGGGTGACTATGTCACCAACACCAGCTCCAGATAGACACACTCTCTGTCTGACCTTTCTGTCTCTGTTACAAATGCACGGTCCTATATCTTACCTGAGAATCGCCTTTCTATTAAAATATTCTTACCCTTTATTAGCAGGGGAATCAGTGGTACCTTCAACCTCACTAACCACTGAAAGTACTCTCGTCTTGGAGAACAGAGAATCGATTTCCTACCTTCACATCTTCTCTATTAACTCTCTTCATCTTCCTTCTTCTTGAACTGTGAACTACTTGCCAAATTAAAGCGGTTGCCAAATATCACTGCTGGTGACCATTCCTTTCTTACCAGCTAAATCTTCTCACCTCGCTCCAACTCATCTATATGAAGCTTCAGCTTCTTATTTTCCTCCTGAAGAAGTAGAATCTCCTTCTTCAACACTTGGAACCTGAGATTCTAAAAAAAACTACAACAAAGCATGGTGCTTGGTACCAGCCCCCGCTAACTCCCCTTTGCTTAGGCAGGGAGGACCGCAGGTGACCACTGACCTCAGTGGTCATGTATTGTTTATTTATGTTCTTCACTGTAAAAAGCTTAATATATACATCCCCCACCATTCTAAAGCCTCCTTGTTCATCTGCAATTCTGCTCTCTCTTTCCTGTTATTTGCCCATGTTTTTCTTTTCCTTTTGGTACAGGTCGGCCATCACTAATCCGGCATCTTGGCACCTGTAGTGTGCCCGGGTTAGTGAGTTTGCCGGATTACAGAGTGGTTAGGTTATAATACACTTAATTACCTATTGTAGCGAGTTTCTGTACAGCTTCCTCATTTTCATCATGCTTTCTCTTCCACTGACTTGCTACTGTAGATTTCAACCTTTTGCACAATTTCTGAGTCAGTATAATGATAAAATTTGAGATTATGCTTTCCGTTTTTAGTGCTGATTGCTGATGGAACTGGATAACGATTGCCAGATTAGTGATGGCTGACCTGTATGTGAAAAATTCAGGTATCAGTGGGATTTAAACAAAAAAGATTGATAGTAATTTGTAGAAACAATTTTTTTTTAATATAACTTGCTCTTCGAATTTCATTTTTGGTGGAAAATTTACGAAGATCTTGAGTAGAAAATTTTTTACCCGTTTAAATATTATAATATATATAATATGTTAATAGTAGTAGGTTGGTAGACAAACAGCCACCAGGGAGGTACTACCCTTCTGTCAAGTGAGTGTAAACGAAAGCCTGTAATTGTTTTACATGATGGTAGGATTACTGGTGTCCATTTTTTCTGTCTCATGCACACGCAAGGTTTCAGGTATGTCTTGCTACTTCTACTTACTCTTAGGTCACACTACACATACATGTACAAGCATATATATACAGTGGACCCCGGTTTACGATATTATTTCATTCCAGAAGTATGTTCAGGTGCCAGTACTGAACGAATTTGTTCCCATACGGAATATTGTGAACTAGATTAGTCCATTTCAGACCCCCAAACATACACGTACAAACGCACTTACATAAATACACTTACATAATTGGTTGCATTGGGGGTTATCGTAAAGCGGGGGTCCACTGTACACACCTCTCTGGGTTTTCTTCTATTTTCTTAATAGTTCTTGCTCTTGTTTATTTCTTATCTCCATGGGGGAGTGGACAGAATTCTTCCTCTGTAAGCTATGCGTGTTGTAAGAGGCGACTAAAATGCCAGGAGCAAGGGGCTAGATTATAGATTATAGAGCAATATCCTTAATGTGTGCAGATTATAAAATTTATGCTAAAATTCTGGGCAATAGACTGAAGAAGGTTCTAGGATCAGTGGTACATGGGGGACAGTTTGGCATTCCGGGAAGAAGTATGAGGGACGGGCACAGTCACATAAGGAATTTTATTGAGGACTTCACCGGAGGGGGAATACTTGGTTTAGATTGGGCTAATGCGTATGATTGTGTGAATAGGGATTTCTTAAAAGTTTGTTTGGAACAGTTGGGTTTGGGGGAGAAGGTGGTGAGATGGGTGCAAACCTTGTATGAGGAAGCAGTTATTAGGGTACAGGTTAATGGTAAGTTGGGGGACCCAGTACTGATGGAGAGAGGTTTGAGGCAGGGCTGTCCACTCTCTCAGTTATTGTTTGCCTGCGTACAGAATCCATTTTATGGGCTGGTGGATGAGGTGATGCATGAACACGGGATTAGGGGGTAGGCGGGGGGGGGGATTGTGGGGTACGTAGATGATACTACTGTGCTGGTAAGGCATGAGGAAGATCTAAGGAAAGTTGGTGGAATCATTCAGATTTTTGGGGACGCTACGGGTATGAGAGTTAATTTAATGAAGTCGAGACTATTAGTGGTGGGGGAGTGGGTGGGAGGGAGCTTGGGGAAGGGGTTGGGATGGTCAGTAGTGGACAGAATTAAGGTTTGTGGAATATGGTACATGGCGGAAGTGCAGGAGAGTAGGAAGATAAATTCGGAATTAGTTACGAGCAGGGTTTTGGGTAGGCTAGGAGGCTTAAGGGCTAGGGATGTAACATTACAGCAGAGAGTTTTAGTGGTCAACTCTCTGGTTTACAGTAAGGTGTGGGGAGTGGCTGAGGTGTTCCCTTTAAGAGCAAAGGATATTGCAGAAATCCAGATGAAGGTTCTAAGGTATGTGTGGGGGTTTGGGAGGGCATGGTTGAGCAAGGACATGGTGATGATGGAGGGGAGACGTGGGGGTCTTGGCCTGATGTCATTGGGTCATAGAGTAATGGCTTTATATATTAAACAAAGATATATCCGGGACTGGGGGGAACAGAGGAGTTAGGGTAGGTAGGGTAATGGAGGATGCACGAAGATGGTGGTGTGGAAGGGATTTGAGGAATTGTGAGGATATGTTGAGGGTTTTATTACATGTTAAACAGGTGTCCACGTTAAAGGTCAAACGAATGGTGGGTGCTGTGGTGGGCAAGGGTGTCTTACAGGGGCTTGCTGTATATCCAACATATGACTGGATAAGCATATGGAGGAAGTTTGGCTTGCTTAGAATACCAGCGAGGGTACGAGAGTTAGTATATCGTTTTCTGATGGGAATATTGGCCTCTAGGGATGTGTTGTATAAAATGGGTCTTGTGAGAGAGGACTCATGCTTGCATTGTGGGGACATCGAAACGGCTTTTCATGCAGTATATTTTTGTCCCTCTTTGGAGGGGGTGAGGTTATGGATGATGAGAGTTATCAGACTTTTGGGGGGGGGGGGCAATGGCCATTCCTAAGGGCCTTAATGTTGGATGTAACTGGGGTGCCGGGTGATGTGGGTAGAGCCTTAATGTATGTTATGACGGATTATTTGCATGTATCTTGGGGGATGAGGGAGGTTAGGGGAGAGTTGAGGATAAAAGCGTTAGCAGCGAGATTTTATAGAACTATGTGTAGGAATAGGCACGTCTATGGGGGGAGGTGGGTCTTTTTTTTTTTTATATATTTTTATTTAAAACAGAGCAAATACAATAATGTATAAGAGTATAAAATTAAAAACCATACTAGATATTACAAAACCTCTAGTACACAATCCCGGTATATTTTAAGAACACCATAGATCATGGCCATATTACAACCATATACATAACCCACAACCATATACATAACCCACAACCATATACATAACCTACAAACCCTCCTTTTATAATAATCATTTTTGCCAGTCCCGACACATGAACCCCCCCCCCCGTATGTAACCCCCCTTTTAAAATAACATCCATTAATTACCCTAATAAAGGGTTCATACACTAAACCTAAAAAAAACCTAAGAGGGGTTTAGTCCCTGAACAAGCCCACAAAAAAAAAATTTACAGAAAAAACCAGATAGAAAAAATTAAAATTCCAATATACATAACTGAAATAAGAGAAGAATTACACCCCCAAAAAAATAAAAAATTTTAAAAGGGTTAAAACCATAAATTTAAAAAATTTAAAAACAGGGGCATATCGTAAAGGGTTACGCTCAAAAACCCAAGATAAAAGGCACTGCAACTTAGGGGTACATTACTGGCTATGTAAATATTTGGGGCCCCGGGGGACTAAACATGAATAAGTATTACCCAAAAGGGGTTTTTCTTTAATTTTTAAAAAAACTTTAACCCAAACACCAAAACCCCTTATAACCCAAACCACGCCAATAAAAATTTAAACCAATAACGTAATCATTCCCAAGACTATATTTTCGCTTCCCTTTCTAGCACGTGCCTAACTAGTATTACTTAAAAATATAGATCCCAAAAATTTTAATCTAGGAAAAACCCTTAATCCACCTGTTTCAAATGGTTTTTTACTTTAAATCTGGGGAGGAAAGTAACAAAAAGGGCCCCAAAAAAAAACCTCAGTTCTTAAAGGGAAACATAGTAAAAGGAATACCCTCCAAAAAATTTTAAAATTTCCTTTGCAAGACCGGGACAAGCGAAACATAATCGCTCCCAAAGGAAAATAAAAATATTATATAATTATATTTTTTAAACTCCCATTTACCCCTTCCCATAAAGGGAACTAAGCTAAACAAACTCTTTCAAAACCTCCATCTAGCCCCACACGAGTACCCCCAACCACCCCCCAATCCCCCATCTTTTGGGCCGCCCCCAAAGGAGGTGAGCCCGTTAAATCCACCGGGAAATCCCCTCTCTTTTACCCCTACTCACCCCGGCGAAAAAAACCCCTTTAAAACCCCAAAAAAATTTCCCCCTATTGTTGGGCCTCTAAAACCCTTTGGGAAAAAAACCTCACCCCCCCCCTTTTCCCAAAAATGTCTCTTTTTGCGAAACGGTTCGATTAAAAGCCCCGCCAAAGCCCCTTTTCGGGCCATCCCCCCCCTTTCCCCCCATCCCCCACAAAACATATATGTAGTCCACGTTTACATATTTTTTAAACCCCTTTACCACCCCCTCACCACCCCCTCATAAAAAAGACCCCAATGTGGAAATACCGCCCCTTTTTGACCCCCCCCCCTACCAAAAACCTTTCATCCTTTAACCCAAAAGCACCCAAAAACCCTTCACAAAAAAGAAAACATGAAATGCAGTCTTTTCCCCCACTGAAATTTTCCACACCCCAAACCCTCGATAACCCCCTATCTCGGAGATCGCTGGGGGGGGGGGGAAATGGAAAAAAATCCCTGCAAAACCCGATAATAACCTCCGGGGGTAGGTCGTACCCTTAATTTACTAAAAATCTTCCCCAATTATCCCCCCCATGCATACAGGGGGTCGACCCTTTTCCCAACCGGGGGGCCACTACATTTCCCCCAACAAAAAACAAAAATTTCCCCCTTTATTTTTCCCCTTTTTCCCCGGGCTAAAAATAAAGACTTTAACACTGTTTCTTTTTCCCTTAAATTTCCCCCCCTCCTTACCATTTTGGGGTGAGCATGTACCTTTCTATCCCCCCCCCCCTCCATGCCCCCTGCACTTATAACCCCCCTTTTTAAAAAACACATTTCACAGGGCTTTCTCAATCCAAAAAAACCAAAACCCCCCCTAATCCGGGCCAATGTCATTTCGCCCCTTCGAAACCCCATTTGCCCTAAAGCCCCAAAAAAATTTTGAACACCATTCAAAGAATCCCTCGTAAATCGCTGTTCCTTTTAAAACCCCCAGCATCCCGAAAAAAAAGGATTTATAAAAAGTAATACTTTGGGTGCGTTTTGCCCGTTGAAAGGGTTTTTAAAAGGTGCGGCCCCGCAGCTTTCCCCAAACTTTTGCGCACCTGTTCCCCCATCCTTTTCGTTTGGCAAATCCTTGCAGCATGGCCAGCCCCCTAAACGACCACAGATTTTCAGACTCCTGGTTCCCCGCTGCAAAACATCAATCCCAATCAAATCTCCCGGGCCCACTCCCCAACCCCCCATTATCATTGATTTTTCCCAGTTTTTACCTTCATCCCATTTACTCCCCCCAAAATTGTGTACAACTTCCCCAAAAGCCCTAACCGGTCTCCTCACTCCCCCAAAATAGGGTTTTGTAACAACATACCCCAAACCAAAGGGCCCAAAGGGTCTGTCACCATCCCCATCCCCTGTCCTTTGACCAAACCCCCACCATCCTATAAAAGGGATCCTGAAAAACATGCAAAAAAAGGGGTGATAATGGACATCCCCGCCGAAAACCTCGCCCATGGGGACTTTCCCCCCCGCCACACCCCTTGGTTTGCACCCCTTTCCTTTGGTTTGCGTAAACGTTCCACCCCCCCCAATTTTTTTTCGCCAAACCCCCGGGGTTTGGGAATATCCCCAAAGCCTTTTCTTTCCACCCTGTCAAAACCCCTTGCCAACCCCAAACCCCCCAAGCCCCTTTCCCCCCTTTTCCCTGTCCCTCCGGAAAAACCCCCTTTTAAAATCCCGTGGCCCTCGCCCCCTTGGGCCCACCAGGGGAACCCCAAATGAGAATCAACCCCGACCTCCCCCCAAAACATTTAACCCCCTTCCCCAAAAATTTTTGGGGAACAATTTTAATAAACACAAAGCAACGAAAGGCTTTGGTTATCCCGAAGGGTTAAATCTGTGTTTACCTTCGGGCCCAAAACCCCCCACGCCATTGCCCTTTATTCTCCCCTTTACCTCCTCCTTCCCGGATTCATTAACCTACTAGGAAACCCCCAACAGATCCCAGTCAGTACATAAAATTTGCTTGGGGAAACCCTCGATCCCGGGTTTTCCTTTTTCCCCTTTCCCCATGTCCCCTAAAAGGGCCCCCATATTTTCCCCCTCCTCAAAAGACCCCCCCCAGTCCTCCCAAAACACTCCTTTCCCCGTTTTTCATGGGACCTTTTCCAACCGCCAAGAACCTCTCCATCTACCCCACTACTTTTCCCATATTCCTCAAACCATCTATCTACATATGCACTCATCCCCATGGTTTTCCAGTAATACCTGTCCCACTCTAAACCCCCCCACCAAAGAAATGACTTGCAATCCCGGTATTGTAGTCATTCGCTATCGTACCTTCTGTCCTCGCAGCACACAAGCCAATGGCTTGTCGCCCCATAGTACTTCGTCCAACCCCGCCTGTATACGTACCGCTGCAAAACGTTCTTCTTGTAAATCCCTTATCCTGCCCTTCAACATGTGTATATCCTCCACTGGGTACACCCCGGCCACAGCTCCTCCCTTGTAACAATCCCGTAATCTAGATTCTAAATAATTGGACAAACCATACCGCAATTGATTTATGCGTTTACCCTCCCTCACATAAAATTGACGTATTCTTACTTTAGCCACACTATCCCACCATCCTACCACATCCTCCTCTGTCCTTCTGTCTGCCCAGAGCTGTTCCCAAAATACTGCAAAACCTTCCAATCCCTCCCTATCCCTCAAAACCATCGTGTTCAGTTTCCAATAACTTCCCTGCCTACGAGCCAAAGCATCCCACCCCACCTCCACTAATACCGCCCTATGATCAGAAGACACCATCTCAATAGTTTTAAAAGACTCTACCAAAACCCTCTGAGATAAATATAACCTGTCCAAACGAGCCGCATATCCCATTCTTATAAACGTATGTTCCACCTCCCACAGACCTCCCCCGAAAGCATCACATAACTGAAGGTCTCTAAGCAGGCCTCCCAAGACTGAGGAAAAGTATCCCGCTCCTCTGGGTTCCACGTCTGCCCTCTTAACTACACAATTCCAATCCCCCCCCACAATCGCCACCGACGGTAACGTGCGTAGGTAGTACACGAGCTCCTCACGCACAAAATCCATCTTCACTTTCACGTCACTTTCTGCTGGAGCATACACACACACAAACGCCACTCTCTCTCCCATCCACCATCCTTCCACACATAATACTCTCCCCCCCCCCCCCCTCTTTCCTGTGCAATACAAACGGGCTCGCCTCCCTGATCAACACACCCACTCCTCCTTTTAAGCGCTCAGACGGCAACACATAAGCCTGATACCCAGGCACCTCTAATTCACGACCAAGCTTAAAATTGTGCTCCTGCACAAAAGCTACGTCAATCTTGTACCTATTCAAAAACATCCTGAAGCACTCACGTTTAACACCATCACACAGACCATTAATATTTATTGTTACACACCTGAGGCCGGCTTAAAGTTTCCCTCCCCGCCTCATGTCATGACTCTTCCCTTTCAAACCATTTCCCTGGGCTTTGCCTTTGCCACATACTCCACCCTCCTTCCCAACCATCCCCCCCCTTCTGTTGTGGCCCTCTCGTAGAGTCACTCTGAGCACCATAACCCCATGTCTTTTTTTCTGGCCTTTGCGCCGGCGTCAGAACATCGTCCGAATCTGACGCTGCTGCCCTTTTCCTTGTAGCTCCTTCAGTTTTCATATCTGAGTCCTGGGAGCCAGCACAATGGACTTCCACCTCTACCACCCTTAATCCGCCTCCATGTCCTTCCATGGCACTTACACTGTCCATCACAGGTGCCACCTGATCCTCCCCCCTCCCACACACACCTTCTGCCCTGATCCCAGGTTCCTGCTCACTGTGACTCTCCACCTCCGTAGACTCTAACATAGCCTGTATCACCGTCTCCAACTCCTCCTCAATAGCTATCACTTCTGTGCCCACCTGCACCTCTTCACTTGGCAGCTGTACTGTTGATGGGCCAGGTGATTCATGGATCTCCACTTCTTCTGATTCCACAGGAGGAGCCATCACCTCTTCACTCCACAAGCGACCACGCCCTCCTCCTTGCCTCCGTTCTTCCTCAGGCATCGGTTTCTCATGGACAGGTGCTGCGCCCCTTGCCGGCCCAGGAGCCATATTCCGCTTGCCACAGTCTGCCGCCATATGGTCAAATTCGCCACACAGTCGGCATGTATGCCTCTGCCCAGCATACGCTACCATTACCTGGGTTCTAAACTCCTCGAGATATACATACGAGGGTATAGGATGCCTTAGCGTCATCTTGAGATTGAAAGAACCCTCAGGATAACCTGTGTAAGCTCCTTTTACCCATTTACCAGGTTGGGCCAGATGTACAGTGCCATAACGTTCGAAAACATTGCGTATATCCACTTCATCAGCCTCAAAAGGCACGTTTCGGAGCTTAACCCACGAATAATGTCGTGATACATCCGCCAACTTGACCCTCACTGCCGGTGTTACGTTAATGCTGACATCTTGATAACGATCCACCAACGCCTCGTATACTTGAGCAGTTAGCACCTTCACCAATATTCTATACACACCGTTCAGTGCCACTCCATACAAATCCTCGTCTCTGATGCCGTATGTCTCTCTCACAATTTTGGGCAATAACACATCAACTGACGTAGGCGTTAAAGCCCCACTAATAAGCTCAATGCCCACAGTATTCACCCTTCTGCGCACACCTGGCGCCATGTTGTTGACTGAGTAGCTCCTCTGGGAAAACAGTAGAGGGGTGCAAAGCACGACCGCACTCTACCTCATCCAGGCAGCGAATGAGGTGGGTAGTTAGCTTTTCGGAGGGTTACCGGAATCTCACTGTGGGGGGCCTCCTCCTCATGAACCCAGGGGGCGGGCAAAGGGTTGGTCTCCTACCGGGGGATACATGAGGGTGGGTTGGTTTAGGCTTCTTTGTAGTGTGGATGGTGGGAGGGTTATGAATAGAGTGGAAGGGAGATGAATGAGGATTTGGAATCTATGGTTATGTTCACTGCATACAGGATAACCTTAAAACCATGATGACTAAACCTTGGGATCTTGGGTTTAGAGCAGAATGATGTTAAGATAAGCACACAAGTTAACTTGATCGTTGTATAACTTATGTTTGTGAAGTGCTGTGACCCTGCACAGTTGCTTTGTGGGAAAAATTTTCTGCTATGTTTATATATGAAATCATGATCTTTGGCTTAGTCAATTTTATAATCACATATAATGACACCTTTTTCTATGTACCTAATCATGTATATGTAATGACATATGAATTATAATGAATAGTGAGGTATTGGTTAGGAGTGGACAATTTTATTGTGTGATGCCCTTAAGGGGGTTTCTGTGAGATTGTTAACTGGTTTTGTTCATTGGTGTTATTGGGGAAAAAATAAGGATGGAACATGTACGAACTTGTATGTCAATATTTTTAATTATGACTACTGTGTGTGCATGAGGAATTTTTATTCCCATGATAACGCTCAGTATAATAGCATTGATAATAGGAAAAGGGGGGGGGGTAGTATGTGCCGGCACGAAGTAAGTGAGGCGAGTCTTTAGGCAATGAGAATTATAATTATATGCTAATTAATTATTTTTATATATTATCTTTTAGACTGTTTATATAAAAAAAAAAGTTTTGAAGAGGTTTTTTGTTAGTGATGCGAATGTTGTAACACTTATATATGTCTTGGTATTTTGTGCTTTGGGTCACTGGTGTATGATATACAAGTATATTGTATACTGAGGGGTTATACAAGTATATTGTATACTGAGGGGTTATACAAGTATATTGTATACTGAGGGGTTATACAAGTATATTGTATACTGAGGGGTTATACAAGTATATTGTATACTGAGGGTGTTTTATACAATATATATGTATACTGAGGGGTTATACAAGTATATTGTATACTGAGGGGTTATACAAGTATATTGTATACTGAGGGGTTATACAAGTATATTGTATACCGAGGGGTTATACAAGTATATTGTATACGAGGGGTTATACAAGTATATTGTATACTGAGGGGTTATACAAGTATATTGTATACTGAGGGGTTATACAAGTATATTGTATACTGAGGGGTTATACAAGTATATTGTATACTGAGGGGTTATACAAGTATATTGTATACTGAGGGTTATACAAGTATATTGTATACTGAGGGGTTATACAAGTATATTGTATACTGAGGGTTATACAAGTATATTGTATACTGAGGGGTTATACAAGTATATTGTATACTGAGGGGTTATACAAGTATATTGTATACTGAGGGTTATACAAGTATATTGTATACTGAGGGGTTATACAAGTATATTGTATACTGAGGGGTTATACAAGTATATTGTATACTGAGGGGTTATACAAGTATATTGTATACTGAGGGGTTATACAAGTATATTGTATACTGAGGGGTTATACAAGTATATTGTATACTGAGGGGTTATACAAGTATATTGTATACTGAGGGGTTATACAAGTATATTGTATACTGAGGGTTATACAAGTATATTGTATACTGAGGGGTTATACAAGTATATTGTATACTGAGGGGTTATACAAGTATATTGTATACTGAGGGGTTATACAAGTATATTGTATACTGAGGGGTTATACAAGTATATTGTATACTGAGGGGTTATACAAGTATATTGTATACTGAGGGGTTATACAAGTATATTGTATACTGAGGGGTTATACAAGTATATTGTATACTGAGGGGTTATACAAGTATATTGTATACTGAGGGGTTATACAAGTATATTGTATACTGAGGGTTATAAATGAAAAATACAAAAATTAGGGAATGAATAGCTTCAGTAATGTTTTGGTGTATTAAATGCTAATATTACAATAGAAATTGAGAGGCTAAGCATTAGTACACATAGAAAAATGTTTGTATATACAGTCATATGAGTTACAGGCATGTAAGTAGGGTAGTGATGGTAGTAATTTTTGATGTGTGGATTTTGTTAATTTTGACAATTTTTTTTTATATTTTATTTAAAACAATACAATACATTAAATAAATAAAAGAACATAGTATCAGTTCTTACCCAGAATTATAAATTACATTGTCAAAATACACATAAACATTTAACTTTGTGCTGACACAAACTGTCCCTCATCCCCTATACATTTTTTTTATTTATTTAAAATACAGTATACATTATACGTGTAAGCAAACATGTTACGAAACCAATCAACATGTAACAACAAAATTAAAGTACAACATACGTATACACAATCAAAAAAGAAAAAGAAACTTCGCACAGGTGTACCAACAACATATCCAGAGAATCTACTTCAGCACACTTAAACATCTTATGCCAAGTTTTATATACAAAACATTTCTTAAAGGTAAAAACCTCACCACATACCATTAAAACCTATACATCCACCCCCACAAAGGTACATTATAAAATCGTACATATGTGCTCTGGAAGTAAAAGGTACCCCCCCCATCAAATACCTACAAAACATTGACATACTATAAGAGCGTAGGATACTACTTACTCTAAGTAACAATTATGAAAACTTTGCCTAGCATACAAGGATAATACACTATATCTCAACACGGGTACAATCCACCCAAGACTTCTTCATACACTATATACACTATAGCAGTATTAATACATAATATACACCGCTACTTGAACTCATATGCCACCTGATCCAACAAAGTCATCTGAAATTGCGTATTTACACAAAATCAATATACATTTTTATATTACCTTACATATACTCTTATATGTGACTTTAAACATTAAAATAGCAAAGGGAAAACAACAGCGTGTACTTAAAATATTTAACACTACCCTGCACATACAGTGTCACACGACATGTACTATATAATCTTAACCAGGCCGCTGAAACATTATATGTTAGGCCTTATGTACCAAAATACAATCTCGCTAATATATAAAACTGTACCACGTATATCATTACAGTTATGTAAACTTCGAACCTTCTGATATACAGAAATTGTCTTACAGAATGCATCCAACAAGAAGGGAAACCCCGGACTTTGTATCACAGCATATTCGATACAGTCATATGGCATACCTTAGTAACACCATTTAGTATGTGCTTTCTATAACATCTTTGAAGGCACTCTCACACTAACGAACAGTCATTCTCACACACATATAAACTTTAAGATTCTACCTTTTCTTTCACCTTGTATACACACAATGATGTAGTGCTCCAATACATTACGTACATATACTATCAAAAATCTTCACGACATAAAGGGAACACATGTGTAAAAACACCACCCACACCACACTCACTACTCAGGATAAGCATAAATGTATCAGTGCAAATCCAGTCACACACTTTAAAAGCCATCCACACATCTCCACTCAAGAAACTAGCCCGTCGCTACCCATTTACACTTAAATCCTGTAAATCCTTTAACTTAAAACTCCGGTATCCCTCAGTAAACACTGTCTCCCACCTTCCCCCATAAAGATCCCTATTGCGACACTTAGCTATAAATGGTGGCAACACTTATCTTCACTTATTCTTCCCATCCCCACACCCACCTCCCTCACACCCCTACCTCCACCCTCCCTAACCCACCCCTCACACACAATTCAACCACCCCACATACCCACTCCGCACATTCCACCCACCTCATACATGACTCATCCACTAAATATCTAAACATAACACCCACACACCATGTAACTCATCCCACCAACTAAACTAACACCCTTAACACTAACCCTTCCCACCTTCTAACAATTACAACAATACCGCATGAAAACCTCGACATTCACGACATTTCAACTCACCCCCATGATTCTATTGAAATCAATCCACACCTTGACTGCCAGATTCCACTCTAGTACCTAATTAATCCCCTAACACCGGCTTAATCCATTGCCCAAACATTTCCTATTCCTCACACGGATTAATATGGGATTGCCTCCTCAATCGCCCACCCCAACAGGTCAGCCCCCTCAAACTCGCAACTAAGCACTCCGACCCCTCACCGTCTTAAATCTTCTTAAGGTCGTCCCATCATCATTAAAATCCTCAACCCCTCACCAATCATTAATCCTACGCCCCACTTTTTGCCCATATTCCTCGCCCTCTATCTACCCCCCTTTTAGCTACCCACTCCCTCAATACCCTTTTTAATTCAAACCCATGACCCTTCTTGTAAAGCCACCCCCGCTATAGCGTCACACCCATCTCTATGATCAAATCCGATCCCATATAAACGGTAAAACCCGGTGCGAATTGACCTCCCGCCTCACGGGATACTGACCAACCACTTGCATACCTCTATCAACAGCAGTTCGTCACAATGACCCTCTATACTTACCCCTCCACGGTGCGCATCGAATTTACCTCTTGTGTGACCCTATCATTCTTAGCGTACACTATCCCCAAATCAATAGCTGATCCACCACACTCCACCCACGCCCTACAGTCCCATCTCTATTTACGTTATTGCCTAGACTTTTGACAATTATAAGAAATTTCGTTTTCTTTGTAAATGTTCCATGTTTTGGGAACACGTTAATTGGATGATATACATGTTACTGTATCCTGTGCTTTTAAATAAAATATAAAAAAAAAATTCCGTAAGTTTTCCATCAAATTTCATACTTTTGGTGTCATTACCATTGGGAAAAGATTCTTTATCATTTTATGAGATTTTTTTTTTTTTTTGCGACACCAGGAGACACCTCAAGGTTTAGGATTGCAACAGTCAAGGGTTAATCTTAATTCAAAATATAATCATTCGCTGCCTGGATGAGGTAGAGTGCGGACGTGCTTTCCACCCCTCTACTGTTTCCCAGACGAGCTAATCAGTCAACGACATGGCGCCAGGTGTGCGCAGGAGAGTGAATACTGTGGGCATTGAACTTATTAGTGGGGCTTTAACACCTACGTCAGTCGATGTGTTATTGCCCAAAATTATACGAGAGACATATGGCATCAGAGACGAGGATTTATATGGAGTGGCACTGAACGGTGTATATAGGATTTTCGTGAAAGTGCTAACTGCTCAAGTATACGAGGCTTTGGTTGATCGTTACCAAGATGTCAGCATTACTGTAACACCGGCAGTGAGGGTCAAGTTGATTGATGTATCACGACATTATTCGTGGGTTAAGCTCCGCAACGTGCCTTTTGAGGCTGATGAGGTAGATATTCGAAATGTTTTCGAACGTTATGGAACTGTACATCTGGCCCAACCTGGCAAATGGGTAAAAGGTGCTTACACAGGATTTCCTGAGGGTTCTTTTAATCTCAAGATGACGCTTAGGCATCCTATACCCTCGTATGTATATCTTGAAGAGTTTAGAACTCAGGTAATGGTAGCGTATGCGGGGCAGAGACGTACGTGCCGACTGTGTGGCGAATTTGACCATATGGCGGCAGACTGTGGCAAGCGAAGTATGGCTCTTGGGCCGGCAAGGGGCGGAGCACCTGCGCATGAGCACCAGATGCCTAAGGAAGAACGGGGGCAAGGAGGAGGGCGTGGTCGCTTGTGGAGTGAAGAGGTAGTGGCTCCTCCAGTGAAATCGAAGAAGTGGTGATCCATGAATCACCTGGCCCATCAACAGTGGCTCCTGGGCCGGCAAGGGGCGGAGCACCTGCGCATGAGCACCCAATGCCTAAAGAAGAACGGGTGCAAGGAGGAGGGCGTGGTCGCATGTGGAGTGAAGTGGTGGTGGCTCCTCCTGGGGAATCGGAAGAAGTGGTGATCCATGAATCACCTGGCCCATCAACAGTACAGTTGTCAAGTGAGGAGGTACAGGAGGGCGCAGCAGTGAAGGCTATTGAGGAGGAGTTGGAGACGGTGATACAGGCTATGTTACAGTCTACGGAGGTGGAGAGTTACAGCGAACAAGACCCTGGGATCAGGGCAGAAGGTGATGTGTGGGGAAGGGGAGGATCAGGTGGCACCTGTGGTGGACAGTGCGAGTGCCATGGAGGGGCATGGAGGCGGATTAAGGGTGGTAGAGGTGGAAGTCCATTGTGCTGGCTCCCAGGACTCAGATATGGAAACTGAGGGAGCTACAAGGAAAAGGGCAGCAGCGTCAGATTCGGACGATGTTCTGACACCGGCGCAAAGGCCGGGGAAAAAGACATGGGGTTATGGTACCCAGAGTGACTCTGCGAGAGGGCCACAACAGAAGGGGGGGGGGATGGTTGGGAAGGAGGGGGGAGTCTGTGGCAAAGGCACAGTCCAGGGGAACGGTCTGAAAGGGAAGAATCTTGACATGAGGCGGGGAAGGAAACCTTAAACTGGCCTCAGGTGTGTAACAATAAATATTAATGGTCTGTGTGATGGTGTTAAACGGGAGTGCTTCAGGATGTTTTTGAATAGGTATAAGGTTGACGTAGCTTTTGTGCAGGAGCACAATTTTAAGCTTGGTCGTGAATTAGTGGTGCCTGGGTTTCAGGCTTATGTGTTGCCGTCTGAGCGTTTAAAAGGAGGAGTGGGTGTGTTGATCAGGGAGGCGGGCCCGTTTGTATTGCATAGGAAAGAGGGGGGGAGGGGGGAGAGTATTACGTGTGGAAGGATGGTGGATGGGAGAGAGAGTGGCGTTTGTGTGTGTGTATGCCCCAGCAGAAAGTGACGTGAAAGTGAAGATGGATTTTGTGCGGGAGGAGCTCGTGTATTACCTACGCACGTTACCGTCTGTCGCGATTGTGGGGGGGATTGGAATTGTGTAATTAAGAAGACAGACGTGGAACCCAGAGGAGCGGGATATTTTTCCTCAGTCTTGGGGGGCCTGCTTAGAGATCTTCAGTTACGTGATGCTTTCGGGGAGGTCTGTGGGAGGTGGAACATACGTTTATAAGAAGGGATATGCGGCTCGTTTGGACAGGTTATATTTATCTCAGAGGGTTTTGGTAGAGTCTTTTAAAACTATAGAGATGGTGTCTTCCGATCATAGGGGGTATTAGTGGAGGTGGGATGGGATGCTTTGGCTCGTAGGCAGGGAAGTTATTGGAAACTGAACACGATGGTTTTGGGGGATAGGGAGGGAGTGGAAGCGTTTGCACTATTTTGGGAACAGCTCTGTGCCGACAGAAGAACTGAGGAAGACGTGGTAGGATGGTGGGATAGTGTGGCTAAGTTACGAATACGTCATTTTTATGTGAGGGAGGGCAAACGCATTAATCAATTGCGGTATGGTTTGTCAAATTATTTAGAATCTAGATTACGGAATTGTTACGAGGTGGGGGCGGTGGCCGGGGTGTACCCGGTGGAGGATATACACATGTTGAAGGACAGAATACGGGATTTGCAAGAAGAACGTTTTGCAGCTGTATGGGTACAGGCGGGGTTAGACGAAGTACTCTGGGGCGACAAGCCATCAGCTTGTGTGCTGCGAGGACAGAAGGTACGACAGCGAACGACTACAATACCGGGTTTGCAAGTCATATCTTCTGTGGGGGGTTTTAGAGAGGGTCAGGTATTAAGGGACACCAAGGGGATGAGTGCATATGCAGATAGATGGTTTGAGGAATACGGGAAAAGTAGTGGGGTGGATGGTGAGGTTCTTGGGAAGGTATGTGAGTATGTGCCGTGCAAACTGGGAGGAGTGATCGGGAGGCACTGGGTGGGGTCATTGAGGAGGGGGAAATATGGAGAGCCCTTATGGACATGAGGAAGGGTAAGGCACCCAGGATCGATGGTTTACCTAGCGAATTTTATGTACAGCACTGGGGTCTGCTTAGGGGTTTCCTAGTAAGGTTAATGAATGCCATGAAAGACGGAGGTAAGATGGGAGAAATCTCAGGCAACGGCGGTGGTGGTGTTGGTCCCAAAGGGTAAACAGCAGAGTACCCTTCGGGATTATCGAGCCATTTCATTGCTTTGTGCTGATTATAAATTATTTGCGAAAATTCTTGGGAATCGGCCTTAAATGTGTTGTGGGGAGGGTCGTGTTTGAGTCTCAGTTTGGTTTACCTGGTAGGTCAATGAGCGTGGGCCACGGGATTATCAAGGGGTTCCTGGAGGACATGGAAAGGGAAGAGGAGCGTTGGTGGCGTTGGATTGGCAGGGGCTTATGATAGGGTGGAAAGAAAGGCTTTGAGGGATATTCTCCTACGACAGGGGTTTGGCGAAGAAATAGTGGGGTGGGTGGATACGTTGTACTCAAACGCGAAGGTAAGGGTGCAAATCAATGGGTGTGTGGGGGGGGGAGTCAACATGGAGCGGGGTCTTCGGCAGGGATGTCCTTTATCACAAATATTGTTTGCATGTGTTCAGGATCCCTTTTATAGGATGGTGGAGGATCGTCTAAGGACGGGGGGGAGGGATGGTGAGCTGAAGCCGTGGCCTGGTTTGGTGGGCTATGTTGATGATACCACTATTTTGGCAAGTGAGGAGACACGGTTAGGACTTTTGGGGGAAGTTGTACACACTTTTGGGAGAGCTACTGGGATGAAGGTAAATCTGGAAAAAGTCAATGATCATGGGGGCGGGAGAGTGGACAGAGAGATTAGATTGGGGATGTGATGTGTTGTGCAGCGGAGGACCGGGAGTCTGAAAATCTGCGGTGTCATGTATGAGGCTGACCTGAGTGCTGCAAGGGTTAGCAATTCGAATAGGATGGTGGAACAGGTGCAGCGATGGTTGGGAATGCTGCGACCTCACCATTTAACCCTTAGGCAACGTGTAATTGTCATCAATGTATTACTATATAGTAAAGTCTGGTTTGTTTCAGCTGTGATGCCGTTAACAGGAACGGCGATCACGAGTATTCTTAGAATGGTGTTCAAATTTTGTGGGGTTCAGGGTGCAACTGGTTGCGAAGGGAGGTAGTGACATTGCCGGTATGTAGGGGAGGGTTGGGTTTGTTGGACTTGAGAAAGCGCGTGAAATGTGTGTTTATTAAGAGGGAAGTGATGAGTGCAGGTGGATGGAGGGAGGGTCAGCTAGATAAGGTACATGCTCACCTGAGGAAATGGTATGGAGGGGCGGAAATGAAGGAATGCGAGACAGTGTTACGCGCCTTAATGTTAGCCAGGAACCAGGAAAAGTAAAGGTGGGAACTTTGTGTAAATTGTTAGAGAGACATGTATTGGCGCCGGTTGAAGGGATCTACCCCATGTATGCATGGGATGTAATATGGCGAAGATTTAGTAAATTAAGGATACGACCTAGGGCGCGTAGGTTATGTACCGTTTCCTGCATGGGATTTTGCCAAGGGAGCGATGCTCCGAGATAGGAGGGTTATTGAGGGTGGGGGGTGTGGCAGATGCAGTGGGGAAGAGACTGCGTATCATGTCGTCTATTTTTGTGAAGGTTTGGAGTGCATCAGGGTATGGATGCTAAGGTAGTGGTGAGGGTGGGGGGTCAAGGTGTGGCAGTATTGCGAGCGTTGAGTCTTGATATGAGTGGTGTGGAGGAGAGTGTGGTAAGAGGTTTAGCATATGTCATCGTGGACTACATATATGTTTTATGGGGTATGAGGGGGAAGGTGGGTGGGGATGTGCTGAGAAGGACTTTGGCGGCGACGTTTTATCGAACTTTTGTGTCGCAACAGAGACATTTTTGGGAAAAGGTGGAAGAGTATTTTTCTGAGGGTTATAGAGGACTAACAATAGGGAATTTATTGGCGTTATAAGGGGCTTTAACTGCCGGGGTGAGTGGGTTGGTAAAAGGGGGGGGGGGGGGGGTTCAGGGGATTTCAACGGGCTCACCTCCTTGGGAATGCAGTGATGTGGTTGGGTGTGATTGGAGGTACTAGTGTGTGACCAGATGAGAGGTTGTGCAAGATAAGTTTTGCTTAGTTCCCTTGATGGGGAAGGTGTAAGGAGCAGATTAAATATATAACATGTATTAATGTATAACCTATAAATTATATAACATGTATATTTCTTTGGTAGCGTATTATGTTCCACTTGCACTGGTATTGCAATTGAATTTGAATTTTCTTGAGAGGGTTTTCCTTTCACTATTTCCTTGAAACACTGAGTTATTTTTTTTTTTTTTTTTTTTTGTAACGTGGTCCAGCATCAGTTTTGGTAGTAATTACCTATTATTATTGTTCTTATTTAAGGTATTGTAATTATGGTAGTCCTGTACCATTCATGGTTGTAAATAATGTTTCCTCAGGTGACATGTGTCATAATAATCCTAAATTGAGGATAATTAATGTCATGATTATTCAGGTTGGTGATAGGGTTAGTTTTCAATGTGTGTGTGTGAGTGGGGGGGGGATGATGGGTCACATGTGTTGCAGCACAGGTTTCTTAATAAGGCATATGGTAGGTCTGGTGTATTTGTTGCGAGTGGTATTTTTTTTTTATATATATTTTATTTAAAACAGTGCGATACAAATGACAGAAATATATTAAAAAGATACACGACAAAAGATTACTGCACTAGAATCGCACTTAACCCGAGACCTAATAACGACACCATACAGTACGTGGTAATACACCTACACACCCCAAACGTATGTACTTGGTTTACACTCACACCAACCACGTATGTTCATTTTTTTTACATCGCACACAACACATGTTTTTTAAGTGATAATACACTCTCACAACAAAACTATACATTACAGTGTATTGTTTTATTTTTAAAAGAACTCTAACAAGGTTACATATTACCAAAATAAAACATAAAAATTATGAAGTTGTACAAAAAAACAGAGATAAACAAAAAACCGCACAATGACCACAACCAAGCCAACATTCACTACAGAGTTACATCGGCCTATAGGTGGGTTTTGCCTGCAACCACACGTTCACTCGAGACACATCGGGAATATAGGTGAGGTTTTGCCAGTTCAAAACAGTTGCAAGACTATTCTAATTCAGGTGTTAACAGGCACCACGATTCAAAACTTTAATTTGGCGTTATCACGGTCTTAAATTACATAGGTTTTGTTTTCAAAGAAGCAAACGGGAAATACTAAAAGTCCTATAAAAACACCCATATAAAAAAAACAAAACTGATGTGATATTTTACATTCAGCAAAACAAAAAAAAAATAAGCAAATAGTTAATGTAATTAATTTTATGAAAAGCACACGTAACCGCATAAAATATAAATAATAAAAACCAATTGTTATGTGGAAAAACACTTTTTACCCTTACAATTGAATAAAAAAACAGAAGCCCCTATAACTTTTTTTTGGGCCCCCAAATAAAAATTTTTTCTCAAAAAGTCCTTAAAAATGTTTTATACATGATAAAATATGCAATCTAGTGCTCCCCTTTCTAAATGATAAATGTGTAGTTTGCTGAACCCTGGGGTAAAAACCCAAATTTCTTAGATATCAAAAACCCAATTTTAATCCTATAAACAGCTCTCCTGCCCAACCCCGTCGGAAAAAGCCGTCGTATCCCCTTACCCATTTTGAAATCCATAAATCCCTTAATGTGAAATTTCGATAACCCTCACTAAAATCTCTCTCCCATCTCCCTCCATACACCCCTTTATTTCTTACACTGGGGTCCTATAAAAAAGTTGCTGCCAATGCATTAATTCTAGCCCGCACGTCCGCCTCCCTCATAGCCCACATCATGTATATATAATCCGTAATCATAAAACCCAATCGCATTCTCAACCCTTTTATTCACCCCAGTTATATCTAAACTTAAAACCCTCAAGAACCTGCAAACCCCCTCCCCCCACTAACCTTAAAACCTTACCCATCCAAACCCTTATAAGTTCAATACAATCGCAAAAATAACCGTATGATAAATAGTCGCCAACCCTCCACAATCCTTGCATTCCCCATCCTCTCGTTATTCTCTTATAGAATAAAACCATTCCTGACGGCAAGATTCCATGTAAAAATCTATACATAACTTCTCTGACTTTAGGTTTTAAACGCAATTTATTTAAACGCCCCCAAATATTATGCCAATCATACATCGGATAAACTCCTTCTACCGCCGCTACCAAGCCTTACCATCTGCCCTATCAAGATTTCTCAATTTAATTTGTGAGTGATCCCTCACGTTTATGAAGTACCCGTAACATTGCCTCACCTATCATGAAACTCCCACCCCCCACCACCGTCGCATATCCTGATGTTATCTCTATGAAGGACCGTCTTCTTTCGCCCCTCCCTCCCGCTTATAACTATGTTTTAAATACATACTTATTATCCTCTTTTCGACATCTATAAGACCCACAGCCCTCCAGGCCAACCGGGAGTGTGACAACGCTCTACTTAACCATTCGCTCCCTGTTCCCCAAATGAATCTAAAAAACACTTTTTTGTAACCTTTTTAATTCACAACGAAGTATCGGAAATATTACCGTAACATGCCATAGTTTACTATATAAAGCACATTCGTTGTTATCACCCTTTGTTGCAAACTTAAATTAGCAGCTCTTAAACCCACTAAGACGCTTCAGAACACTATCAACGATCGCACGGAATTTATTTGTTGTGCTGACTGATATCATTTACATAAACGATCCCACATATCTTTATTTGGTCCACCCTTTCCCACCTTTCAGCTACCATTCCTTCCTCACGCGACCCTTTTCCAAGATTCATATACTTTGTTTTCCCCATGTTGATCGTCATGCCAGTAGCTTTTCAAAAACTTTCACTAACTTTTCTACCCGAATCAAATCCATGTTTTCTCTCACCAAAATCGTCGTGTCGTCGACATATCCAACAATGCCCGCTCCCCCACCCCTTACATTACCCATCCCATTTGCTTCCAATAAAACCCTTATCCCTCTATAAAAGGGATCTTGAAAACAAGCAAAAAAAATTTGTGAAAGGGGACAACCTTGACGCAAACCCCTTCCCATCTGAATTCGATCTCCCAATCTCCCATTCACCTGCACAGCAAGATGCCTCTTGATACATTAATTTGGCCCATGATATAATTTCCGCCCCAAACCCCTGCCATCTCATTATCTTCCATAACGTCTCCCGTTCCACACTATCATATGCCGCCTCCCAATCTATAGCCAATACCCCCCCCCTCCCAATCTTACTCTTTCTTCAATAAAACTTCTAATCATACCGTGACCTTCATACATAGACCTGCCCGGCACCCCATATTGTCCCTTGTCAATCACTTTGCCCAGGACTTTTTTTATTCTGTTGGCCAAGATCCTTCCAAAAATTTTATAGTCCCACATAATAACGAGATTGCACGATAATCTTTAACCGTTAATGGCTCGCCTTTAGGAACTAGGACGACCACAGCCAACCTTTGTTGTTCCCTAAAACCCCATCCGCTTCATGATATTGAATAAACGTACCAAAAACCCCTTTAAAACGTTCCAATTTTGAATATAAAGTCGCTGGGCAACCATCTATTCCTGGCGCCTTACCCAATTGCGCCCCAGATAAAGCCTCCCAAGTCTCACACTCCGTTATCGGCCCTCCCAACATCAAACGATCATGCTCCTCCAGCTCACAACGCACAAACCTACCGATTGACTGCAATGCAATTTCACTTATTCCAACACTTTTGCGTTTTCAATTTAACCCATGCATCAATATACCCACTCATACCTCCGTCGTCGTCAACCCTGATTCACTCTATACCCCTGCATACCTACCTGGACATTCAACCCCATTAACTCCATTGCTTTGCGACGTCTGTGTTGATTCCTCAACACACACGCCGACGGCCGATCTCCCCACAAAACCTCTTCGATTCCACCCTTAAGCCTTTCCCCATCAAACCTTTCGTTTTGTAAATTTCGTAGTTGCTCCTTAATTCTTTCAATTTCTGTAACAGGATAATTAGCATTCGCTTGTACATAGCAGTCGCGCAACTGCCCCTCTAAATATCGTTGGAAACCATACTGTAACTGATTATATCTCACTCCTGACTAATATAAAATTCCTTAATTCGCTTTTTGGCTATCATTTCCCACCAATTAACCAAAGCCACATCTCCAGGTGCTTCAACCACAAGGCGTTCCCACATATGCCCAAAAGACAAACGACTTTCCTCTCTCTTCAATAACTTTACATTTAATTTCCAAAATGACGGACCCCTTCTAGGCACACCCTCAATATCTACATCCATTACAACTCCTCTATGATCCGAAAAAACCACATTTATCACATTCACTCTCCGCACTGTAACCGCACTAGACACGTACATTCTATCCAATCTCGCCGCATAATCTCGTCTAATGAAAGTATGCTCCACATGCCCCCCCCCCACACACATCCATTAAACCCACACTCGTCAATAAATCTCCCAGGAACCAAGCAACAACCCGCTCCTCGAGGCTCCACATTTTTCGTCGTATTACACAATTCCAGTCCCCCCTATTATCGCTACATTTGGGAAAACTACGTAGATGATATATAATACATCTTGTACAAAATGAGTTTTAAGTCGTACATCTCCCTCGGGCCGGCCCATATACACCTACAAAACTTATATTACTTACCCCTAAACCCACCCCCCTAACACTCCCCCCTCCCCC
>NC_069399.1:137527516-137588323 GCF_026875155.1 Cherax quadricarinatus | reverse complement strand
GGGCCCCCGGGTCTTTGACCGGGCCTTTCCGGGTTGGATCACGCTGAATCAACCAGGTGTTTCCGGCGGGCTGCCGAAACCCAAAAGTAGGACCCACGCCCGGTGATCGGGAAAACTGTCTTTAGGTGTTTGGGCCCAGTCCCAGCTTAAAGGGGAACTGCCAGGGGTTTTTGGTAATCCCCCTTATGGTGGGGAGGCATTTGGGAACTTCCCTGGGGGCCCCTGACCTTATTGTTGGTCTTTTTAAAACTGCTAGTGAAAACCCCTTGCTTTTCTTTGGGGGGGATGGTGCATCGTTTTGCCAAGTTTTTTTGCTTTCGTAGGGAGTAAATTTTTCGTGTGCAATTTTGGGCCTAGTCCCTCAAAGGATTTTTTCGGGTGTATTTTAATCATGTATCTTCCCCCCCTGGGGGTTCCGGGGAATACAGGTTTAGAAACCCCCAAGGGCGCCCCCCCCCAGAAATTTGGGGTTTTTTTTTATCCCCTTTTTATGCGCGCCGTGAAAGTTCTCTGTCTTTTTTCTAGGTCGGCAATTTCACCTGCCTTAAAAGGTGCTTTTAGAGTGCAGCAATATTCCACCCAAAGATAGAAAAATTGACCTAAAGAGGTCATCAGGGGTTGGCCTCCCTATTTTGGGAAGGGTTCTCATTTCCATCCGCCCATTTTTTAGCGGGATGGGGTTGATAAAAATTTTAGGGCCCTTAAAAGGTGAGATCCCCCGACTAATCCTCCTAGGTCTTTGACTTTGGGTGTTTCGCTTATTTTGGGGCCCGAATTTTTTTTGGGTACTCTGATAAAATTTTAAATTTTCCTTTAAATTTTTACCATATCTGAGAAATTAAAATTTTCCATGGGTTGAACTTCATATTTTTTTCCCGGGCAGCCCACTGAAAGTTTTGGGTTGATGTCCGCCTGGAGCTTGCGTGTCTGAAAGGGAAAGGGACACGTCATGCAGTTTTGGGTTTGTAATCTGAAAGGGAAAGGGACACGGTGCTGTGGTGACATCCTTGCCCCTATGTGGGAAATATGGGGGATGAGGAACAAGGGGGGAAGTTTGTACGGGGCCCTTTTGTGGGACAGATTTTTAAACCGTCCTGCCTGGGAAACTTTACTCTTTTGGGGCCCCCTCTCTGTGTTTCTGTTAGTGGGGGGGGAAATTAGGGGGAAAATTTCCAAACGACCGATTTTTTCCTGTTTTCCCTTTTTGGGGGCGCGCTTTTGTGCGCTATTACGCCAGGGTTCACACTTGTCAAAGGCCTTTGCAAAGTCTGTATTTATTACATCGGGCATTCTTTTTGTTTTCTAGTGCATTTAGGACCTTGCCCGTAGTGACCCAGTAGTTGAGACAGACAGGACCGGCCGGTTCAAAACCCCATGTTGCCCGGGGTTTTGTGTAAAGAGGGGGTTTTTCTAGATGGGGGTGATCTTGCTTCTTAGGCCCCTTTTCCCAAAGTTTTTTATGTTTTTGGGATTTTTATTTGCTTTTGGGGTTCTGTAGTTCTTTGCTGTTGCTTTACTCCCCCCCTTTGGGGAGTGGGGCTATGTCTGTTGTTTTTAGTAACTGGGGGACGCCCCCCGTGTCCATGCTCCTCTCCCATAGGGGGAAAAGGCTGGTGAAAAGGGGCTTCTTGCGTTCTTGAGGGAACAACAGAGTTCCATAAATTCGGGGCCCTGGGGCAGAGTGAAATGGGCAGCCCATTTTTTCGCCTGTTTTCAAAGTCATTTGGCGTCGGGAAAAAACGGATAGGCTTGTGTTATTTAAAAATTTTGTGGCTTCCCCAAAAAAAATTCTTTTGGGGGGGCCCTTCGACTCTATTGGGTTTAGGGGGCCCTTGCAAAAAAAACTGAGTCATTTTGGGGACTTGAGTAGCTCACCAATTTTCCCTTGCTGTAATCTGTGTGGGACCCATCTTGTTTAAGAAAGGGGCCCCCAATACGGGACGTTGTTCTCGATTTTGTTTTGGGAAATGGGAAAGAAATATTTTGGTTTTTCTTTCGATTTATTTATGGTTTTTAGTTTCTTCCCGCGATTCCTAAATCCTGGGGGATTTTTTTTAGTTTTAAGTTCGATGCTTGCTTTTTCTCTGACCAGTGTTCCCCTCCCGCTTTTTCAGATAAAATTGACCTCTTTTAGCCGCCTGTTTTTCTTTTCCGTCGCCTGAAAAGGGGAAAGCCCCCCAGTCTCTTTTATTTTACATCTACCCCTCCCTTTTTCTTAGGGGAATAAACCTTTGTGATACATCGAGTGCCACCGATTAATTGTTCTAGGCAAAATTTTGGGGGTCTGTGTTGTTTAGTATATTTTCCCAGCTTATATGGGGTTAGGACTTGGTTTACTTTGGTCCCACTTTATGTTTTTGTTATTGAATTTTGAATTTGGTGAATGTCCCCCCAGACTTCTCTTTTTGGGTCGGTTTTGGGGCTCCTTGCTTTCATGTCTAAACCTAAATTTATTTTTGGGATCTGAGTTATTTTTTTTGATATGGTGACATTTTTATCAATCATCTTTTGTTTGAAAATAAAGGTCAAAGTGTTTCTCCAGTCTTGTAGGCTCTTTTATTTGCGGGTTTTAAAATTTTGAATTTTGGGGGGGGAGTTTTTAAAAAGCCCGTGTGAGTGTGAGTTTTCATAAAGGGCCCCCCTGGTTTTTTTCGGGAAAACAATTTTTATTTGTTTAATTTTCCCTTTCCAATTTTAGGTCCCCTTATTTTGAAATCCCCCAGGAGCAAGATGTTGGGGACAGGAGCTGGAAGTTTTTCCCAAAGCCCGTGGCAATTTTTAAACACTGTTCCTGGAATTGCTGGGATGTTGCCCCGGGAGGCTTGTAGACACCACAATGCCCTGGGTTTTTTTTCTCAAACCTTTACTGTAAAATTTACTAGCCCCTTTTGGGAGGCTTTAAACCCAATTCTGGGGAAAAACAAGTGACCCCTGCAAGTACAGGCCAACCCCCCCCTTTTCCCGGGTTCCTCTGTAAACATCGGGTTATGGGTTTTTGTAACCTGGGATCCATACTTCGTTGCCCCAAGTGACCCTTTTATGTGGGTCTCAGTGAAAACCCGGAACATTCCCTTTTGCCTCTGCAAGCGGGTCCACATAAAAGGGGAAATTTTGGTTTTTTGAGCCTGGCTTTAGACCCTGTATATTTGCAAAGAAGAATGTTTGGGGACTGGGGGTTTGTTGGTACTGGGGGGGTTTTTTTTTTGGGCTTTAGTTTTCTGTATCTTTTGGGTTTGGGAGTGGGGGCCCATGGGACTGTGGTTCCATTTCCAGGAAAAAACGGGATTTGGGTACGTTTTCTGCCTTTTTCCTGCCATTTTTTTTCCCTTTCCTGGCACAAAAAAACCCTTTCCCCCCTTTAAAAGGGGCTGGCTCCCCGGGTTTTTTCCCCGGGCCCGGGGATGTTTTTGTTCTTTTTGCCCCCTTTAAATGGTATCCCTTTTTGGCAATTTAAGTTAAGCACAGTTTTCCTGTACTGAAGAGGTACACATTTCAGGGTGAAAAAGCTTCAGGAAGGGAGTTTGCTTTTTCCTTTTTTCCCATAGGGGCAGGCATTTTCTAGGGTGGTCTTAGTTGCATGTCCCACCTTTTTTTTCCAGATTTCCCATGCCAGCAGATCCCAAATTTGCTTAGTATGTGCACAGCCCCTTGGGTTTTCCCGTTTTGCCTTGGTTTTTGTTTTTTCCCTGTTGGGCATTTTTTCCCCCTTGTTTTAAATTCTATCCCCCCTAGCACCAAAAGGGAAAGCTCCCCAAGTTGTTTTTGAAATTTTTTTCCTCACTATTGCTTTTGGAGCCCCTTTTGGGTTTGCTATTTCCTGCGGAAAATTTTTCTATTTTGGCAATATTGGTTTTATTTTTATCTTTGACTACACTTGTTTCCCTACTAGGGCCCTCCGGCCCCAAATGAGGCCCATTTATATTATTCCTTCCTGGGAAAAATTCCCACTCCCTGGACAATATCTCCGGGCTTCACCATTTCTGTCTCCCGGGACAGTTTTTCCTCCAGCTTAAACCCAATTTCTTTTCTCCCAGGACAGCCCCTCCAGCTTAAACCTTTAAACCCCCTCCCAGGACAGTATTTTCCAGTTTCCCATTTCTGTCCCCCGGCCCGGGCCCCTCCAGCTTCACCATTTCTGTCCCCCGGAAACAGTATCTCCAGCTTACCATTTCGGGTCCCCCGGACAGCACCTCCAGCTTCCCCTTTAAATGTTTTCCCAGGCCAGAAACCTCCAGCTTAAACCATTACTGCCCTCCCAGGACAGCACCCCCAGTTTAAACCTTTATTTCCCCCCAGGACAGCACCTCCAGCTTCCCCATTACTGTCCCCCGGGACAGCACTTTTCCCCCCCAAACTTTTAAACTGACTCCCAGGGAACATCACCCCCACCCCTTACATTTTAAAGGACTACATGGCCAGTATCAAGGGCAGTCCCATTCAGCCCAGACATTTTATTTTCCCCAAACCCTGTTTTTAAAAAAGGTTTCCCAAAGGTTTTCTAGGGAAGCACTTTGATGTTTTTCCTCTTTTTAAATCCCTTGTGATTTTAGCCCCAAAAGTTTTTCCTCTTTTGGGCCCCAAACCCCAAAAACACTTCTCTGTTTTAAAAACTGCTTGTAGCTAGTTCGGGGATATCTCCCAAAAGGGGGCGGGGACCCCAAATTTTCCAAAAAAAAGACAATTTACCCAAAGTGGAAGCCCGTTTTTTTTAACTGACCACAGACAACACGGGGTTATAATGATTTAAAAGGGTTTATTTACGCAATTTTTCTAGAAAAACCTCTTAAAAAAATTTCTATTAACCCCCTTTAAAATTTAAAAGCCTACAATTTTTTTATTTCTGTTTCTAACTTTTTGTATATTGGACAGCTTACCGTCACTTTTCCGATTTTAATGTTTGTGTTTAGGGGGGCGCCTACAAACCCTCCGTTTACGGGTCTGCAAAATTGGCCCCAACGAAACTTTTTTGAAACCACCCCCCGGGTTTCGGACCATTAAAGGTTCGGACCGGGCCCAAGGGTTCGGGCCAGACGATCGGCTCTGATCATGGGTCACTTATTTAAAACATACGGGGCGGTGATTTGAGCTGGCAGTTAGGGGGGATATGTTATATATTTAAAATATGCTTCAAAAACTGTTGTATTGGGCCTTTCTAAAAAAAACCCTTAAAATAAGAAAGAGTGAGGTGAAATTTGTTGAATGATTTTTAAAATATTTTTTTTTTTGGGGATTTTCTTTTTTTTTGGGTCCCCCGGCCTCGGTGGGAAGGGCCGACTTGTTAAAAAAAAAAAATTTAATTTTATTCTTCAGGTGTTGAGGTTGAAGGGAGGGGTTGGGAACTGTAGAAAAATTAAAAAATAAGTAATTGAAAACAAAGTGTCAATGTGGGGGTAAATTTTTTTAAGTTGGAGTTTATAGGAATATAAAAAATAAATTTTAAAAACAACACTAATTGCCCTGTGAAAATGTTTTGTTTATGTAAAAAACATGGTTATCATTATACACAGGGTTTTTTTTTAAATAAGTTTGGCTTTCTTTGTTATGTTGAAGGCAAACTTTTGTATACACTTTATGTTTTGCCAGTTTTTCAGAAAAACATACAAAAATTTTTGTAGTCGATCAGTTTTGGGCTTTGGGCCCTTTAATGTTAAGAAATCATGTTTTTCTGGGGTCGGGGGGTTGGGAATCACCCCTAATTTTGTCGGTATAAAGTTTTGGGACCAAAAAATAGTGTTTACAATATAGGAAAAAAAATTTTTTATTGCCCTCACCCCTAAAATTTAGCTTGTAGTAAACAACATTATTTTTCATTAAAAAATTTTTCCAGGGGAAACCCCTCGGTTGTCAACTGCTTTTCTTTGGGAAAAAATCTGTTTTCAAATGGGGAATTATAAAAAAAAATGTCCTGGGTTTGTCCCTTCTCTTGGTTTTGACTGAAAAATGTGAACAGCTTGGGTCACAAGCTCTTTGGACTCAAAAAATAAAAACATCTTTGAGCTTTTGTTGTGCAGTTTTGATTTTTTTTTTTGTTTTTTGCAGTTTTATTTAAAATTTTTTATTGGGGAGAAAACCCACCAGGGGTCCAAAAAAGGGAACCTTTTTCAATACCCTCACCTTTTTTTAGGTTTATAGACAAAGCTGGGGAAATGTGTCTTCCAGGCCAGCATTCGCAGGGAAAAATTGGGCCTGATTTGGGGCAGCCGGGGTTTTTAAAAAGGTTTTGAAGATGAGCCAGAGTCTTTCCCTGTAAGGTATTTTTCCTTGGGACAGACCCGGGGCCCTTTAGAGGTAACTAAAAGGATAAGGAGTTGGTAGAGGAGCACAGAACGAACTCCCATATCTAAACTTTCCCCATATCAAAAAACCCTTTAAAGGGTTCAAAGGGAAGCAAGATTCCCCAACCCCCTGAAAACCCATCAGTTTTTTTAAAACCCCAGGGCAACAGGGGTTTTGGGAGCAGGTCACCCCACCTTTTCCCAATATGAATTTCTTGAAAAAAGGTTCTGGATGCTATTGGGGAAAAACCAAAATGCAAATTTTGTAAAAACACCGGCTTTGCAAAGGCTTCAACAAGTGCCCCCCTGGTTAATAGAGCAAAAAGTGTTGAAAAAAGGAATAACGGGAAAAAGTTGGTGGATGGATCTATAACTTCCAAAAAATAGAACACAAAGAGTAATAGAAACAGAAAAAAAAGTCAAGGCAGCTACGGTGAAATGTTTCTTTTCCACAAAGCAAAATTTACTCCCCCCCATCTATTTCTTTCCCATATGGGGACATGGGACAGAAATGAAAGCCATAGCCCCATGCTTCCTTGCGGATGAAAAATTGCCATGACAGTGCCCCTCCATCAAAGACACAAACAAACTAAAAACCCGGGGACATCAACCAAATTTTAAAATAAGGGGGCTTTTAAAAAAAAACCTATATGAATTTCAATGAAAGAATTTTCACCTCCCTCTTTATAGGGGAAAACTTGGGGAAATTAAAAAACAAACAGGGTATACAACAAATTTTAACCAAAACAATAGAGCGAAAAGTAATTTTAAAGAACCTGGGGTGTTTAATATAAAGGGGAATCTCCCTTCAAAGACCAAACAATTTTATCTATCAAAATTGCTAGAAAAATGAAAAAAAAGGATAATGAAAAACCTTTAAAAAAATAGGGTTGCCAACCCCATGATTTTTTTTTAATTGCTCTCCTAGGCGGGAAATTTATTTTTTTTTAAAGGAAAAATTGTTGTGAAAGAATCTCCACGACTGCGGTGCTTTTCGACCAAACCCTAGGTTGGGGGAAATAAATTCCCTCTTTCTTCTTATATACCCTTTACTGTTTTCAAGTTTTTTCCTAAAAATTTTGAAATTGATAAACCCACTGGTTGGCAAAACGTCTTAACAAAAAAGATCCCCCGTTTTTGCACTTGTGTTTTAAATTTTATGGAATTTTGTTTCCCACAAACCCTCCCCCCTTCCCAAGGAAAGGCAAAATTGCTGCCCTTTAGAGAGTGAAACAAAAAAACTTTCATGGCCCACATTTTTTACAAATAAGCACCAAAAATTAGGGGGAAAAGGGTTTAAAGCCCCCTTGATTTGTTTTCCCCTGGAAACGGGCAAGAGAGAAAATGATAATTTTAAAATTGGGAAAAATTTCCTAGGGGGATTAGAAACCAAAACTTGCACACAAAAAAAATTTCCCCAATAAAAAGAAAAAGGACTCACAGGAATCAACTTTCCCTGCAATAAAAAACCCGGGGGGGCTGTTTGTACACTGAGAGACCAAAAGTTTTGGGGGGCCCCAAACTGTTTTCAGCGGGACCTGGCTGTCTTCAAGAAGGAAATTTGAAACGGGCACCTGAAATCAATTTGACCACCCGGGGCCGGGTTCTTTACGCCCGGGTTTGCATGTGGCCAGAAGAAAACACCCTTTGGTTGATCAACCGTAAACCCCAAACGACCTGGTCTCAGGCAGGCCGGGGGGGTGTTGACTCCCCGAAACCCTCTCCAGGTATACCACAAAAAGAACTTTTTAAACCTTCAGAAGGGGCAGAAAACAGTTGCAGCAGAGGGTTTGTCATAAAGGGGGAAGAGGAAAAAAGGTTTTGATGTGCCCATTGCATTTTTCCGGAAATGTGTGCAAAATTTGGCATGATGGGGCGGGATTTTGGGCTAAAAAAATCCCATCCAGACAAAAGAGTGGCCATCTGTCTCTTTAACATGTACGTGCAGTGCAATGTCTAAAATTTTGACAGTGTTGAAAAGGGACCCCTGAAATAAACTCACGGGGAAAAGTTTTTAGTGGGGCCCAAAAAAACCCAAATTGGGGCCAAACAATTGTGAGTATAAAAAAGGGGGCAAAAAAGAAAAAACCAACACCAAAGACAGTTGTCTGCCATGTTAATAAAAGGGTACTCCCCTTTCCCAACAGTAAAAACTCCCTCCTCTCCCCCATTTTCCGGGGCTTCCATATGTCATTAGCTTTTTCCTCTGCCAGGTAAGAGGCTTAAACTTTCTTTTAATTGTACAGTATTCACGGGTTTTTTATTCTTTTTTTACAGTTTTATGCAATAAAATTTTTAACAAATTTTTAATTGCCCTTTTTTTGGGGGTCTAAAAATTTTAAAATTCTTTTAAAAAAATTTCTTTAGGGGAAAAAATTGCTTTGGTTTTGCCCTTTTTTGGTTTTTTTAAAGGGAAAAAATTTCTGGAACGAATTAAGTTGGGAAAAACCGGGCCCCACTGTTTTTTTTTTCTCATAATTTTGTTAGAGAGGGGAAAGGGAAAGTTGGGGATTTCTGAATAAATTAAAGTGTGTGTTTTTGGGAAATTGAAATGTTGCCTACAATGTAATTGCAAAGTTTTTTTTTTTTCTTTTATTAGAATTTGTGGTTTACATCGGTGAGAGAGGGGCCACTCTAGACAAAAGGTCTTGCCAGAAAATTTAAATTTAATTTTACTAAAGTTGTGGGGGCCCTGCAGGGACACAGGACTTGACGGGTTTTTGACAGCTTCTCCCATATTTACTTTTAACTAATTTTTCTGAGCATTTTTCTCTTTTTTTGAAATTAAAATTTGTGCATGATTTTACATTTCAAAAAAAAGGTTTAATAATAGGAAAAAAATTTTTCTCGAATTACAAAAAAATGGTTTTTTAAAAGAAAAAAGGGATAATGTTTGGACCCCTGGACTCTCAGTTTTAATTTAAAAATTTTAAGGATTGAGGTTTAGTACTTAAATTTTTTTTTTAAGTATCTGATAAAATTGATTTTTTCTTAAATCGTATTTTATTTACTCAAGTGTGGGGTGTGTAAGGGGTCCGTATGTCTGTGTCTTTTGTCGTGCCCGTCGTCCCGTCTTGCCGAAAGGGGGCCTAATTTTGTTGGTTAGGGGAAAAAGTGGGGACTGTAGTTTCTTGGGGGGAATGCCCAAAAAAAAATGAATGTTTCATTCTAAATAATGCAACTACTAAAAAACAAAGGGGGAAAATTAGGGGCTTTACACCAGTCAAAAAAGGGAAAACCAAAAGCCCCCTTTTAAATTAAAAGGTATACTGTAAAAAAATTTTTTACCATTTTTTTTAAATTTGTCAACAAGTAGGGTGAAATTCCTTTAAAACCCCTTTTACTGTTTCGGGCGTGTATATACATCTTCCCAGCCAATTTGGGGTTTTACATATATATACTCAAAAATTCTAGTGGCTTCAAATCAAGCAGGAGAAGCGGTGGGGTCACAGTGAGAAAATGGGTTGTGTTTTCACTGCGGGGCAGTATTTAAAAAAAACCCACTATTAGTGTATATATATTTTAAAAAAATTAAAATTTTTCGGGGATCGCCTTTTTGGGCCCTGCGGGCGGGCCCGGCATAGCTCCCCCTTCACCGGTTTTCTGCGCGTTTTCACTGATCAAACATGGGGGGAAATTTCACCCGGGAAAGGGGGAAATTTAAACAGTCTGCATTGAGTGTTAAGGGGTTTTTCTGAGCCCAGCTACTTTAAAGTATTTTTTTCCTGCAATTATTTTGGGATCTAAAATGGTATCCCTAACGAGGAACTGTAAGAGTTCCCCTTTAAAGGGAGAGAAAAAATTTGGGGAAATTTTTTTGAGGCCCCTTTCTACAGCAGGTTGGGGGAGGGAAATACCGGAAAAGCCCCAATGTGCCTCAACTCGACGATGGATGTGTGTATGCAGACGTGTCTACTTACTACACGTGGGAGGGTTTAGAAATTTTCCCTTTTAGGCACCCAAATTTGGTAAGAGGACGTTTTCAGCAAAATTCGGATCCCTTAAAGGGTTGAGGGGGGGTATGGAGGGATTTGGGCCCCAAAAGAAAGGGGCCTTCCGGAAGGTTCATACAACATCAAGATGACATTAAAGAAGCCTATCCTTTGTAGGGTTTTGTTTTCCGGGGAACAGAACTAGGGATTTGTGTCTTATGTGGGACAAAAGGGGGACCCTTTTGTCTTTGCAAATCTTTTGAACATATAAGCGCAATGTGCCGTAGAGTTTGCCCCCAAGGGTTGCCAGCCCCCGGGGGAGGGGGCCCAGGGAGATGAGTGTGGGGAGCGGGGGAAAAAAAAAAGGGGCCCCTCTATGGGGTGAGGAGGGGGAAAAAGGAGGGAGAACAGTTGGGGACGTGGGGTCCCCACCCCCGGGGGAGGATGGGATCCCCCCCCAAAGCCTGTGGAGGTGGGGGACTTTGGGGGGAAAGGGGACCCAGGGGGTTTCCCTTTGGGGGCTTTTACTCCCGGAATTCCCCTTTGGGGGAGGTTTCGTAGGGAAGGGGCCCGTTAGTGATACTGGTTCCCGTGGGAGGGAGCACGGATAAAAATGCACCACCTCTCGGGGCCCCAAATTTAAAGGGCCGTGGTTTTTTATCCCAAAAAAGGCATGAAGGAAGCCCTTTATCGGCAGCGATTGCAAGGGTGAGTGGGGAAGGGGGGGAACAGGGAAAAGGGGGACAGGATAAAAGTTGTGGGGCAGAGGTACACAGGGAAAATGTACCCCCCGGAAGGGGATGGGGTTTGGGAGGCAGCTTAGGAAACGGCCATAGGGTTTTACTGAATTTTAAAGAAAGTTATAAAAACCCGGGCAAAAACCAGGGAAAGAAACATGGGCAAGGGCGGGAAAGAAAAAACCCCTACCCGGGGGGGAGAGTACAGGGAAAAACGGGGGGGGGAGGGCCCGGGGGGGTAGGGGGGCTTTTTTAAAAAAAATAAATAAGGAAAGTGTGAAAAGCTTGAAGGGAAAGTGGAGCAAGCCACAGCGGACAGAGGTAAGCCGCCTTTTCCTTTTACCCTTTTAGGTGTGTAACACCTTTAAAAGCTAATGGCCCAAAGACTGAAAATAAAAAAGGGCATGTTTGGGGTTTGGGTTTCCCAAAAGGATATGTGGATGTTTGTTTTCCACAGGAAAAATAACCAAAAAGTCAGGGAGTTAGTTTTCGATTGTAAACATGGGAAAGCTTTTTAAAAGGGGGGAGTGGTTTTTTTTAGTAAAAGGGGAAAAATTCCCTTGCGAGTTTTGGGGGGGGAGGAGGGGGAAGGGGGGAGGGGTTTTTCGAGTGGGGGGGGGTGGGGGGAAAACAGGGATGTTTTGGGAGTTTTTAAAGCCCCGATTGGGAAAAGTGGGGGTTAAAAAACAGGCTTTGTTCGGGGCTATTGTTATAATATCTTAGGGGTTTACCCGCTATTTCGAAAAATTGGGGGTGATTTGGAAATTTTGTGTTTTTGGGAAGGAGAAATTAAAAACCTAGGGGGGCGGGGTGTGTGTTGCGTGTCTTACGGGGGGGCTTTTCGAGACGGGCGGGGCGTAATGGGTAGGGAAAGGGGGGGGGTTCCCGGGGGAGGAAAACCTATGTACAGGGGAAATTTTGAGGGAAGGTTGGATAGGATTTATTTGAGGAAAGGGGGTAGGAAATGGAGAGGGTTAGAACAGTTGGGCGTGGGTTTGTTGATCACAGAGCAGTGTTGGTTACCTGGGTTTGGTGGGAATTTCCCAGAAATATCAGAGTTAAATTGGGAAATTAAAAGTAGGCTTTTACCGGGGGAAATCAAGGGTTTGGGCCTTTAAGGGATGGTGGAAAGGGTTGGGGAGGGTAGGGATGAGGAAGTGGGTTGTAGATTTGGGGGGAGTTTTCAGGGAAAAGGGGCCCGATTGCAGGATTTTTTTAAAAAAGGGCAGGGAAAGGGCACGCTGGGGTTGGATTGCCCAAAATTTTTTAGAGGGCCAGTTGAAAGGGTTGTTTTTTTGGGGGGGGGGTAGGGAAGGTGTGGGGGATTATGGGGGGGAAATTAGAAGTCGTTTTTTTGGGGATGCATAATGAAATTTTTTATGGGACCCAGGGGTAGGCAGGCTTGGAGGGCGTTAAAGGGGGGGGGGGGATAAGCCCAAGGGTTTTTTTTTCCCAAAAATTTAAGGACAGACAGTTTTAGGAAAACCGTGGCACACATTTTCGGGAGGGAAGGGGGGGGGTTATGTGAGGGGCCAAAGGGGCTCTTGACACAGATTGGAATCAGTAGGTATTTTTGATTTTGGGTTTTAAAAAAATGGGAAAAGACGGGGGGGGGTTTTTTTTGGGGGGGGTTTGGAAACATTTAGAGATATAGGGGGTTTATCGGTTTTTGGGGGAGGGGGATAGGGATATGTTAGGGGAGGGGATTTTGGAGGCAGAGGTGGGGGGGGTGGTGAATGGGTTGAGGGCAGGGGAAGGCACCAGGGAAAAGATGGGTTATCTAATATTTTTACAAGCACTTGGGGGAATTTAGGGAAATGCCTTGTCGCGGTTCTGAATTATTTGTTTTAAACTGGTAGGATGGGGGCAAACAAAAAGAAAACTGGGGGTTGTTGTTTTTGTGCCAAAGAAGGGGGGGGGGGGAGAAGGGGGTTTTTGGGGAATTTTCGTCCGTTGTCGTTTAAAAGGGTACAGATTACAAAAAATTTTTTTTTAAAGGATTGGGTAAAAGGTTAAAAAAAGGTAATTGGGAATAGCATACAGAGGGTCCCTTTTGGGATACCCCGGGGCGGGCTATGAAGAATGGGACAGGGGATAAGGGATTTTTGAGGCTGCCAGGGAGGGGGGGGTCCCTTTGGGTTGGGGTTTGGGGTCAGGGCCAAAGATTTCGTGGGAAAAGGGACTTTTTGTGGGGGTTTTTTTGGGAAAAAGTTGGGGTTTTGGGGGGGGGGGGGTATGAGGTGGGTGCGCACTCTATATGAGGGGCTTCTGAGGTGCAAAGGGTTAAAAGGAAAGGGGGGGGGGGCGGTGATGATGGAACAGGGGTTTAAAGGGAGGGTTGCCCACTGTCGCAGGGTTTCTCTTTTCATGTGGAAATCCTTTCTTTGAGGCTTAAGAAAAATTTTGGGGGGGGAAGGGGGGGGGAAATATGGGGGGAAAAAAGTAGGTTATGTGGATGACACAACTGTTTTAGTTACGATTGGGGAGGCTTTAAGAAGGGTGGGAGGGGGGATAAGGGGTTTTAGGAAAAGTTTTTAAAATGGTAGTTTTTTTAGCAAATCAAGGGTTTGGGGGTTGGGGAAAAAAAGGGGTTTGGGGGGGATTGGGGGGGAAGGGTGGGGGATTTTTGTGAACCCAATTAGGGTGTTGGGGTATGGTTTATGAAGCCTTGCAGGAATTAGGGGGATTAACTCAGAAAAAAGTCCGAGTAAGGGTTTTTAGGAAAGGTTTAAAAAGGGTTTAGGGTTAGGGAAGTGGGGGTTACAGCAGAGGCGTTTGGGAATTAATCGGTTTGCAAAAGTAAGGTCTGGGGTTGGCGGAGGTGTTTCCCCTTTTAGGGGTTTCAGGATATACAGGAATTTCCCGAGGAGGGGTTTTAGGTTTGTGGGGGGTTTGGGGGGCAAAGGTTTTCCAAGGGTGTGGTCCCTATGGAGGTGAAATGGGGGGGGCAAGGTTTGTTTTGGGCCCTTAAAGGGGCCCAGGGTTTTAAAGGCATTATTAAAAAGCAGGGTATCAAAAGGGTGGGGGGGGGGGAGGGGGGTTAGGGGGGATAAAGGGTTTATGAGGGAAGGGTAGAAAAAGGTGGGGTGGGAAGGGGTTTAAAAGGGAAAATGTGAAGATGTAATAAATTCTTGTTACAGTGAGGAGGTTAAAAGTTTGAAGGTAAACACAGTGGTAGGGGTGGGGGGGAAGGGGGGTATTGCAGGGGGTTTTCAGTATAAACCCCAAATTTTTAAATGGAGGGTTTATTTTGGGGAAAGTTCGGGAAGCTTAGGGGTACCAGCAAGGGTCAGGGGGGGAAAATGGTTTTAAAACCCTTTTTTTCATGGGTGTTGGGTTTCATCTAAGGGAAGTGTTTTCATAAAAAAGGGGGTTTTGAGAGAGGCAACATGTTTATTCTGTGGGGAGGGGGAAACTGCCTTTCATGGGTATATTTTTGTTTATCTTTGGGGATTGGGAGAGTCTGGATGGCGGGGGTTTTTTAGGTTGTTGGGGGGGGGGGGTTTGGGCTTTTTTTTGATCTTTGGCATGGAAAGTTAGTGGGGTAGTAAGTGAAGGGGGGGGCCCTTTTATGTATGTTATGGCAGATTATTTGATTTTTTCTTGGGGGAAAGAGGCAGATTAAAGGGGGAAATTGAGGATAAAAAACGTTTAAACAGCAAGGTTCTTTAAAACAAGGGGGAAAGGGAATTTGATTAATTATGGGGGGGGGGATGGGGAAACCGTTTTTGGTTAAAGGGTTTTCGTAATTTCCCCTGTTGCAAAACTTCTCAGGGGAAAGGGGGGGGGCAAAAGGGGCGGGTTTTTTCCTTTAATTTAGGGGGGGGGGGTAAGGTTTTTTGCAAAAAGTGTTGAAGGTGATGAGAGGGAGCTAGGGAGAGCATTTTTATTCGTGAAATGGGGTTTGTTCCCCGGGGAGTTTAATTTTTTATTTGCGTTCAGTACTATGGTTTTTATTCAGTAAAAAACCTAGAAGTCATACTTTTTAAATTTTTAAGTTTGGTTACTTTTTTACCTCACTGTCAAGGAAAGGTGGCTGTACAGCTGTTTTTGGTGTTTTATGGAAGCAGTAATGAACATGTCAAAATGAAAAAAACCCCCTGGGTATTTTTTTAGAAACCTTTTTAAATTTAAAATTTAGAAAAAAAAAATTTAAAAAAAAACAAGGAAACACTGTTTGGCAAGTGGGACGTTTTGTATGGGTATTTTTTTGTATTTTTTTAGTTTTTTAAAAACGAGTCAAGTAAATTTCCTTTTAAAACTGTTTTTTCCTATAAGAAGGGGTTGGGACTACCAAACACATTGGGAGAAACCAATTTTAAAGTGTCAAGGTGGGTAATTCTAGTTTTTTGGGTTATATTAAATATTTACATAACATTTTGTAAAAAATTTAATACCTGTAAAAGTTTTTTTTTTATAAATTTTTTTTGTAAAACTCCATGGGTTTTTAATGGTTAGACAGTTTTGGGTTTTCCCTGGTTGATGCAAAAATTATTGTTTTTAAATATTTTGGGTGTATATTCTTCCCCTGATTAGGTGTGTGTGTATAGGGAAAGGGAAAGTTCAAATTGTTTTCCCAGGTACTTTTATAGTTTTGTGTTTTTTTTTTGGGTTTTTTTTAACACAACTTCGGTAAAATTTCCCCTTACGGGTTTAAAAGAGGTAGGGGATATACCCTAATTTTTAAGTTAAGTACCACTGTTAAATTTGGGAAAAGAGGGGTTCCCATAAACGCCTTAGATGGAGTGGTCGACACGTTTTTCATGTTTCAAAATGGTATGGGGGGGTAAATTCGGGGAAGTCCATTGGGTTTTGGGGTTGGAAAATTGGGGGGAGCGGGTCGAGTGGGTAGTGCGTCGTAAAGGAAAACGGGGTTTATGTTTATTAAAAATTTGGGTTAGGTTTTTATTTCAAAGATCTTGAGGTTTCACGTGTTAATAATTCGGCAGGGTTTGGAGAAAGGATACTGGGTCAATTGGGGGCATTTCGGCCTTATCATTTTAACCCCTTTTGCACGTTTCCAACGTAATTAAAGTTTTATTGTATACAAGGTTTTTGGGATGTGGCTGCCGTGTTCCCTTTTTAAAGGGGCGGCCAAAATTTCAAAATATACTTTAGAGGGGTTTTTTTAAAAATTTTGGGGTTTAGGTTTTGATTGGCTTAGAAAGGGATGAAGTAATGTTTTCCTTGGGGGAGGGGGGGGTTTGGGGTTTTAAAGAAACTTAAAGAAAAGGGGGCAAAAATTTTCTTTTTAAAAGGGGGGGGTTTTGGGAGGGTTGGGGGTGGGGGGGGGTTGGTTAAGGTACACCAAAAAGTTTAAAACCATGTTTTTTGGGGGCGGAGTTTAGGGAGTGGAAACTATTTTTTGGGCAGTGGTGATGGGTTAGGGATCTGGGGGAAGTTAAAAAAAAATTTGGCTGTGTTAAAGGGTGTCGGCGGAAAAGGGGTTTTGGCTCCGGTGGAGGGGATTTTCCCCTGTATGACTGGGGATGTATATGGAGAAATTTTGGGAGGTTAAGGGGTTAAAAAAACCCCCGTGGAAATTAGGTTTATGTATCGGTTTTTGGGAAGGGATTTTACCATCGGGATTTGGGCTTTTCGGTAAAACGGGTTTGGGTTTAGGGGGGGGGGGAAAGTGGGTAAGTGGCGGGGGGAAATTCCCGCATTCCCTGTAGGTATTATTGTGAGGGGTTTTTGGGGGGCGTTTAGGGGGTTTTTGGGTTTAGCAGGTGTTTTAATAAAAATAAGTTTGGGCAATACTTCCTGTTCTGGGGGATTGATCTTGATGTGGGGGGGGGAAAAGGATGAAAGTTTTTATTAGGGTGTGGGGTTTCATTATGGTTTGATTTTTGCACATTAGTGGGGGAAAGAGGGGGGAAAGGGGGGGAATGAGGTGAAGAGGGAGGAAATTTGGGTGTTACGTTTTCTAAAAAAGTTGTGCCGTAATAGAGAACCCTTTTTGGGAGGAGGTGGGGGCGGGAAATTTTTTGAGGGATATGGGGACCTTACATTAGAGGTTTTATTAAATTTTTAAATTAGGTGGGTGGGGGGAGGGTGGGGGTGTAAATTTTGTTATGTTGGGTGGGCTTTTCAGGGGGTGAAAAAGGGGGGCCTCCCGGGATGTACGGGGGAATTTTGGGAAACTTTTTCGTATGATGTGTATTCATGGGTTTTTGACGAGTATAAATCAATATAAGTGATTTGATTTTGCAGTAGGAAATGTTCTATGTATGGGTTTCTCCCTATGCCTGTTTTAAGATGCCTTTTAGAGGGGTCAGGTGTTGGATTTCCCTTTTTTTATTAATATATTCGTTTTGAAAGAAAAATTTTTGGTTTTTAAACCCTTTTTCTCAATACATTAAAGTTAAGTGTATTTTTAAAGTATAAGGTGTCCTACTTTTTTACTTTACAAATTACAATTTATGCAATTATGGTGTGTTTTTTTTAATCATATTTCCAAGGGAATTTGGGGAAATTTGGGCGTTTTTTGGAAAACATAGGTTTTAGGGGTTTTTTATGTATGGGTGAGGAGGGTTATTTGTTTTTTATCTCAAATTCATGTTTTAGTGGTTGTTAATGATTTTTTAGTGTAAGACCGGGGTTTTTGGCTTTATCTAAACTCTTTTATTGTTTTGGGTTTTTAAAAAAAAATATAAAAAAAAAAATTTTTAAGTAATTACGGTATTACTTTGAATGGTCCCTTTTTAAATATTTTTTTCTGCACTTGGGATTAATTTAATTTTTGTGAAAAAGGGGGGAGGTTTTTTTAGGAGATGTTGTTTTATTTTGGGAACATTTGTCTCTCGACCGCGGGGGGGAGGATCTTTACAGGTTTTTTTCCCCTTGGGCCCCCAAAAAAGGGAAACCCGGTGGGAAAACATAGAAATTTGCACCCAAAAAAGGGGCCACGTACGGCGCAAAAATTTCTGTCTGCATTGACGGTTCCCGGAGTTTTCCCGGAAAAGAGTTTCGGGGGTCAAAAGCCCCCGCGGGCCCCGGGCGTGAAACCCGGCCCCCCTGGGGGATCGCGCCTGATCAAACCCGGCTGTTGCTGCGGGTGCACGCAAACCAACTAAAGAGCCACAGCCCGGCGGAAAAAGGGAATGGGCTTTTTGGGGGTTGTTTCCCGTGCCCCGCTTTTAAGCTGCCAGGGGTTGTTGGTAATTCCCCCCCTTTTGTGTCTGGGGGGCAGTTGAACATCTCGGGCCCCCGACACTTTTTGTATGGTCTTTAACGTGCAGTGACACCCCTGCTTTTATTGGGGGGATGGTGCATCGTCCCCGCCAAGTCTTTGGGGTTTTGGGGTGGAAATGATTTTGGGGTTGCAAGTTGGTATAGTCCCTTAGGTTTTTCCCGGTTATAAATCAAGGGGTCTCTCCCCCCTGCGTTCCAGGGAAATTTCAGGGTTTAAAAAACCCCAACGCTCCCAGTAATTGAGGGGTTTTATTTTCCGTTATGCGGCCGTGAAAGTTCTCGTAATTTTCTAGGGCGGCAATTTCACCTGCCTTGAAAGGTGCTGTTAGTGTGCAGCAATATTCCAGCCTAGATAGAACAAGTGACCTGAAGAGTGTCATCATGGGCTTGGCCTCCCTAGTTTTGAAGGTTCTCATTATCCATCCTGTCATTTTTCTAGCAGATGCGATTGATGCAATGTTATGGTCCTTGAAGGTGAGATCCTCCGACATAATCACTCCCAGGTCTTTGACGTTGGTGTTTCGCTCTATTTTGTGGCCAGAATTTGTTTTGTACTCTGATGAAGATTTAATTTCCTCATGTTTACCATATCTGAGTAATTGAAATTTCTCATCGTTGAACTTCATATTGTTTTCTGCAGCCCACTGAAAGATTTGGTTGATGTCCGCCTGGAGCCTTGCAGTGTCTGCAATGGAAGACACTGTCATGCAGATTCGGGTGTCATCTGCAAAGGAAGACACGGTGCTGTGGCTGACATCCTTGTCTATGTCGGATATGAGGATGAGGAACAAGATGGGAGCGAGTACTGTGCCTTGTGGAACAGAGTTTTTGACCGTAGCTACCTCGGACTTTACTCTGTTGACGACTACTCTCTGTGTTCTGTTAGTGAGGAAATTATAGATCCATCGACCGACTTTTCCTGTTATTCCTTTAGCGCGCATTTTGTGCTCTATTACGCCATGGTCACACTTGTCGAAGGCTTTTGCAAAGTCTGTATATATTACATCTGCATTCTTTTTGTCTTCTAGTGCATTTAGGACCTTGTCGTAGTGATCCAATAGTTGAGACGGACAGGAGCGACCTGTTCTAAACCCATGTTGCCCTGGGTTGTGTAACTGATGGGTTTCTAGATGGGTGGTGATCTTGCTTCTCAGGACCCTTTCAAAGATTTTTATGATATGGGATGTTAGTGCTATTGGTCTGTAGTTCTTTGCTGTTGCTTTACTGCCCCCTTTGTGGAGTGGGGCTATGTCTGTTGTTTTTAGTAACTGAGGGACGACCCCCGTGTCCATGCTCCCTCTCCATAGGATGGAGTTCCATGAGTCTGGCCCTGGGGCAGAGTGCATGGGCATGTCATTTATCGCCTGTTCGAAGTCATTTGGCGTCAGGATAACATCGGATAGGCTTGTGTTAATCAAATTTTGTGGCTCTCTCATAAAAAATTCATTTTGATCTTCGACTCTCAGTCTGGTTAGCGGCTTGGTAAAAACTGAGTCATATTGGGACTTGAGTAGCTCACTCATTTCCTTGCTGTCATCTGTGTAGGACCCATCTTGTTTAAGTAGGGGCCCAATACTGGAGGTTGTTCTCGATTTTGATTTGGCATAGGAGAAGAAATACTTTGGGTTTCTTTCCCCCTCAAGAAAGGTTCCTTGATGTTGGTGAGGGGCTCTTGATTTAGGGAATTGGATCTGTGCTCCAGTTCCCCGAATTAAGCCTGAATGCCTTCCACATCCCCCCCCAGGCGCTGTATAATCCTCCGGGTTTAGCGCTTCCCCCTTGATTATAATAATAATAATAATGGGTTTCTTTCGATTTCATTTATGGCTTTTAGTTCTTTCCGCGATTCCTGACTCCTAAAGGATTCTTTTAGCTTAAGTTCGATGCTTGCTATTTCTCTGACCAGTGTCTCCCTACGCATTTCAGATATATTGACCTCTTTTAGCCGCTCTGTTATTCTTTTCCATCGCCTGTAAAGGGAGTGCCTGTCTCTTTCTATTTTACATCTACTCCTCCTTTTTCTTAGAGGAATAAGCCTTGTGCATACATCGAGTGCCACCGAGTTAATCTGTTCTAGGCATAAGTTGGGGTCTGTGTTGCTTAGTATATCTTCCCAGCTTATCAGTTAGGACATTTTTCGGGTTTAAATTAAAATTTTGTGCAGAGTTTTTAAAAGCTCGTGTAGTGTGAGTTTTCATCAAGCTCCCCGGTGTTTTTTCTGCAACAATATTTTGCTATATTCCCCATTTTTTAAGTCCCCTTAAGTGAAATCCCCCAGGAAAGATTTTGGGCCCCAAAGGAGGGGTTTTTCGACGGGGTTAATTTTTTTGTTTTGGGGTTGGGGGGGGGGGGGGGTGGTTTTTTGTGGGTTTGTGTTGTGGTTTTTGGTTTGTTTTGCAAAAATTTCCACTACATCATTTGAGGCATTAACTTCTGGCAAACAATGACTCGCAATGTACAGGCAAACCCCCCCCCCCCCTTTTCCCCTTTCCTCGTCACATCGTATGGGTTGTAACCGGGATCCAATTTCTTTGTCCAAGTGACCTTTATGTGGGTCCCAGTGAAAGCCGCAACATTGTTTTTGCCTCTGCAAGCATCCACGATAAAAGGGGTTTTGTTTTTTGTTCGGTTTTTAACCCTTTTTTTGAAAGAAAATTTTTGGGACGGGGGGTATTTTTGGTACGGGGGGGGATTTTTTTTCCCTTATATCGGGATCTTTTGGTTTGGATGGGGGGCCATCGCTGTGGTTCCACTCCGGAAGACTGTTTTGGGTTTACGATTTCTGCCTTTTCCGCCAGTGGCTGTGCACCCGGGTTTTCCCATGGCCTGGATGTTTTATCTTTTTGTCCCCTTTAGATGGATGCCTGGAAATTTAATTATAGCACAGTCTTTCCTGTACTGAAGAGGTACACATTCAGGGGAAAAAGTTTACGGGAAGGGAGTTTGCATTTTCCTGTTGTCTTTTCAGGCATTTTCTAGGGTTTGGGCAAGTTTGCACGCCATCTGTTTTTTCCCGATTTCCCATCCAGCAGATACCAGTGCATAGAGTGCACAGGGTGGTTTTCCCCTTGCCTTGGGTTTTTTGTGACGTATTCCCTGTTGGTGCAGTTTTCCCGTCCCTTTCTTCTATCCTCCCTAGCACCAACAATGGAGCTCCCACCAGTTTTTTTTGGAATTTACCTCACTATTGCATTGGAGCCCTTTTTTGCTATTTCCTGGGTATTTCAGTAGGGATTTTCTGGGTTTACTGCAATTTTACAGCAACCGCTGAATATTCTATTTAAAAACCTCCAAATGAAGCTCTAGCTATTGTATTTCGTTTCTAACTGTTTTTGTAATTGGCAACGCCCCGAGAACTTCTCCTGCCAAACATTTTCAGGGGCTGTTATGGCATCCCCCAAAGAAGAGCGTAGGGTTGGGCCCGAATGGTATTCAAAGGGGCCCTTTTGAAGTTCATGAGGGCTGACTTCTACCTACCTCGTCGACGAATTCAAAAAGGGGAAGTATCAATTCGGCAGGAATATGTTTGCATGAGTGTCAAATATTTTTCTTGGGGGGAAGGGAAGAATGTACCTTTTTTAGGCAACAGCATACACCTACAAATTTTCATGGGTTTTGGGGCTGAAAACTCGAGACATGGGAATGTGGAGGGACGGCCCCCTTTTAGGGAATCCGGAAGATCCTTACACTGAAAAAGACCCCGAGGGGGCCGAACCATCATATGTTTTCATTGCATAACCCAAAAACACAGGTTTTTGTACCTATCGGGGCAAGGAAGACGTGCCGTTTTTGTGACTCTATGAAAACATGGTGGGACAATGCCCCGGGGAACAGGGCCCAGCATCAGGAGACACTTCCCGTGGAAAGCCATTTAAAACCGCAGACGTTAATGGTGAAGTGGGAAAGCCGGGTACAGGCCCATGGAAGGAGGGCGACAGAGCAGAGGTGGTTTTGGGGGGGGTGTTTTCACACCCCGTGGGAAAAGGGGGGGGAGGAAAAATCGCTTCGACAGACCGTTGGTACTAAACAAGTCAGCCAGGACGGATTTTGGGGGGCGTGCTGAAGGTTTTTTGGAAGGTCGAAGCATGGGGGTGGAAAGTGTTGAGTCAGGATGACAAGGTGATGGGTGAACAGAAGCAGGGTAAGGGAAGATTGAGTGAGGTTCGAAAAGGGGAAACAAGGGGGTGGAGCCATCAAGAAAGTGGTTGGAGAAAAAATGTTGGGGGTAGCTCCCCAAGAGATCCGGGGCATCGACAGGACGAAGTCCCACACCCGGCAAGGCCTGGGAAGAAAGTGGGCAGCTGGGTACAAACAAGTCCGGAGGAGGGGGGGGGGGAATGGAACTAGGGGGGGAAGGGACAGGGAGGGGTTGGGGGGAACGAGGGATTGAAGAGAAGACCCAGACCTAAAAGGGGGACCAAGTAAGCCCCAGCGCACAGGGGGAACCCCATTCTTGTAAAATTTTAGTGTGTAACTTTCAATGTAAACGGTCTTAAAACGAGGGCAAGAGGGGTATGGTTAAGTGGGTTTTGAGGAATTTAGTATTGAGCTTTTTTTGCGAAACAGACCATAGGTTAGGATGTGGTTTTGTTGAAAGGTTAAGGTTGTTTACATGTATGTTTGAGGGTTTTTAAAGGGGGGTGTGGCTTGGCGGTAAAGGAGACAGTCCTTGCTACCTGGGTTTTGGGGGGAGGGGGGGGGGGAGGGTTTTCAGGGTGGATGGGTTTTTGGGGGGCCAGGGGGGTTAGTTTGTAGGTGTGTACATGCCAGCAACATAACACTAGAGTGAAGGGGGTTTTGTCGCTTTCTGGTAAATCACTTGAGTTTACCGCTTTTAAAAGGTGATTGTGGGGAATTTGGGAAATTTTTTCTTAGGAATGGGATGTGGGGTTTCCCAGGGGGGGGGGTTTTTTTGGGGGTTCTCGGGGTGTTTTTGGGGGATGTTGGGGTGGGAGATGTGGTGGGAAGAGGGGATATGGAGTGAGCACACTTTTATTCGTAGACCGGGGGAAACGGGGGGCCCGGGAACCCCTTGGGTGGGAAAGTTTTGGTTGGCGAAAAAAAATAAGAAAGCCCGGAATCAGGTGCTAAGGCGCCCCTTGCCACTAAGATGGGGGCCTGTTGGAACCCCTTTATTGGGGGGAAGGGGGGGGGGGTTGGGCCCTGCTTGAAAGGGGTTACCGTGCTGGGACCCCCCTTTTCTTTGAAAATTTCATTTCTCCTTTTTCTTCCCAGGGAAAGTTGCAAAATTTGGGGTTTTTTTGGGTTTGGGGTTTTAAAGTTTTCCCTTTTTTTCGGAATCCCGTTAGGGTTAAAGGTTTGTAAAAAGAGTTTTATTGAAATGGGCCTTTTGAAATTCTTGTAAACAGTCCTTTCACCGGGTTGAAGGGGGTTTGGGGGTTTTCCGTTACTTTGGCCGGGGGTTTTTTTTTTTATTTGGGGGGCCCTTAGTTTTTTAAAGGGTTTTTTTCCATTTTCCATCCTGGATTTTTCCTCGAGGGGTTTAAAATTGGGGCTTGGAAGGGAGATTTTTTGGGGGGCTTTGGTTGGGGGTTTTTCGCATTTTTGGGCAGATTTGTTTTGGGGGAAAAAAGGGGTGGGGAAATTTTCTAGGGTTAAAGGTAAAGGAAACCCAAATTTTAAACTTATTGTTTTCCACACTTGAAAAAATTTGGGTGTGGGGATTTTGCGGCTGGGGGGAACAGGCAGAACGGGTTTTGAAGGGGAAACCGGGGCGGGGTGGTGAATTTTCATTTTTTGGGTAGGAAAAGTAAAAAGCAATTTTTTGTGGGGGGTTTTAGGGGAGTTTTCCCACAAAATTTATTTGGGGTCAGTTTGGGTTTTAGCAAGGAAAGGTGGGGGGAGTGAGGACGGAAATTTTGGGTAAAAGGTTGGGCGGAAATTCCCAAAAAAAATTTGGGGGCAATTAGTTAGGGGGGGGTTGGGGGATTTTTTGGATGATCCCATCGGTTTTTGGGATAAAGGTTTAAGGGGCAGGGGGAAAACCACCTTGGGTTTTTGAGGAGTTAAAACGGGGGTGGCCTTTGGGGAATAAGGGCCCCCATCCCCAGGAAAATATTAGTTTGTATCAATTTTTTGGTTTGGGAAAAGTGGGGGAGGGGTTGGTGGGGAGGGGGGTGAGGGACGGTTTGGGAGGGAAGGGTTAATAGGTTTTGAGGGGAATAAAAACGGGGGGGAATATGGTAGAGGAAGGTGGAGGGGCAGTTTTTGGTTCCCCTAAAAAGGCTGGGTTTTTTGGGGTGTTGGGGGGGAAGTTGGGGGGGGGTTTTTGGGTTTTTTTTGGGGGGGGGGGGGGGGTTAGGTGGGGGGGGGGGTTTTTGGGGGGGGGGGAAAGGGGTTTTTTGGGGGGGGGGGGGGGGGGGGGGGGGTTTTGGGGGCGGGGGGGGGGGGGGGGGTGGGGGGGGGGGTAAGGGGGGGGCGGGTTTTGGGGGGGGGGGGGGTGGAGGTTTTTGGGTTTTGGGGGGGGGTTTTTCGGGGGGGGGCAGTGAGGGGGGTAAACACCCTTATCGGGCAAGGTAAGGTACAGTCAATGGGGGTTTGGGTGGAAGTTCCCAAATGGAGAGGGGTTTGAAGCAGGGCTGTCCGATTCACAGCTGCCTTTGCGTTGTGCAAAACCTTTTTTATGATCTGTTGAGGGGGTATGGAAATCAGGAAGGGGAAGGGGGGGCAAAGGGGCATCGTTGGATAGTGAATGTCTACTGTTTTTGGGGGTTTGGGGGTTTAAGGAGGGGTGAGGAAAATGTTTGGAAAAAAACCCGGAATGGGGAAAAGGGGAAAGGGGGTTTTGGGGGGGGGGGCTTGGGGATGGGGGGTTGGAGGGACAGGGGGTTGACAAATCAGGGATGGGGAAGGGGAAAATGGGCGGAATGAAAAGGCATGCAGAAGGGTAAATTCCCGGATTTTTACGGTTAAGTTTTAAAGTAACAGGGGGTTTTAAAAGTGCAGGGATTAGCATCACAGAGGGTAGGGGGGGTAAATTCATTTTGTCTTAAAAGGGTATGGGGGGTGGCAGAGGTTTTTTCCCTTAAAGGGGTAGGGAAAAAATTTAAAATGGGGGGGGCGAAGTTTGGTGGGGATTTGGGGGGGCAGGGTTTAATAAGAGTATTTATAGGGAATGTTCGAAGGGGGGGTTTGGGTTTGTTAGTAATAAGTAATAAGTAAATTTTTTAGGTATACACAATACAGTTACTAAAATTTATCATACATAGACAATTTAGAGAACCAAGAAAACCCAAAAATCAACAATAACCCAAGACTAGAGAAAGGGCGGGTTTATAAAAGCGGAGGTATATGGGGAAGGGGGGTGGGGGGGAGCAAATGGGAAGATTAGGGAGGGGGCACGAAAAATGGTGGGGGGGGGAAGGACTTGGGGTTTTTTGTAAAGAATTTTTGAGATTTTTTTTGACAGTGAAACAGGTGAAAAAAACAAAGTAAAAAGGTTGGGGGGGTATAAAAGGTCAGGGAATTATGAAGGGAGCCGGACCAACGAAATGTTTGGGGGGGTTATTTGGAAAGATTTTAGAAAGTTTCGGATCCCGGGGCTAGAGAAGAAATTAGGTACTTTTATCAGGGGGTTTTGGGTTTTTAAAGGGGGGGTTTTTACTTTATGGGGTTGGGGGAAGGGCTTTTGTCATTTTTGTGGCGAGTTGAAAGGGCTTTCATGTTCTTTTTTTGTACCCCTTTGGGGGGGGTGAGATCAGGAGGGGGGGGTTTATCAGACTGTTGGGGGGTCGTTTGCCGTTTTTAAGGTTTTACTCTAGATGAAGGGAGTGCCTGGGGATTTGGAAGGGTAAATGTATATTATAGTGGGGTTTTTGGACATTTATGGGAATGAGGGGGTTAAGAGGTGATAAAATAAAAATGTTTGGGGGCTAGATTCTATAGGACGAATGTAGGAAAATGCTGGTTTATGGGGCTCCCCGGGGAAAAAAATTTCCCCCAAGGTTATAGGAACCTCACTGGGGTTTTCCCCTTTGTCGGGGTCCCAGATGGAAAAGGAGGTCACCTTATGGGGGGGTGAAAGGGGGGGTTTTTTTGTTTTTTCCCCTGGGGCTTATGTAGTGTGTAAAAGGAAGGGAGTGAAAATTAGGGAGGGTGGAAAACCAGTTTCACGAAAAGTTTTTTTCAAGTGAGTATAAGTGGGTTTACAGGGTTTTCAATTCTAAGCCTATGGTTATGTTCACTGGTTTTTAAAAATTTTCCTTTATACCAGGATACCAGCCCTTAGGACTCGTTTTTTTGTAATTGGATGGGCAAGTTGGTTTTTAAAAAAAAAAAAAAAAAAAACAGATACGTTCCTTCTTTTGGACGGCAAATTACAGCACCTTATCCTTTTTACTTCTCTTGTCTTTAAATTTTTAAATTTTTTTGTCTAATGAAGGTTCAAAAAAATTTAAGTGTATGTATAGGGTTTTTGGCTATACCATGTTTTTTGGGGTTATACCAACGAAGCTTTGGACAAGATTTTCGGTTTTTATACAATTGGGAAAGGTTTTTAAATTTTTATAGGGTTTGGGGTTTTAAAACCCTTTTAATTACCCAAAGGGTTTTTTATAAAAACTTGTTTTAGGTTATTTTATTCTTGTATATACAGTAGTAGTTCTGTTTTCTGAAGAGAATTTGTATTAGAGGTTAAAAATTAATAATAGTAAAATACGTTTTTTTCTATTTTTAGTGCATAAGGAATCATACGTTCCTTCGAATTTCCTATTGGTTAGGATAATGTAACATAACTTAACCCAAAACCGTACCCTGTCATAAGGGATTTTGAGTTTTGTCTTTTTTTGTAGTTTTTTATGGGAGCTTTGGGTTTGGGGCTTTTTTTCTTTTCTGACATTATGGAGTACATATATTGTGTTTAAAGTGTTATGGTTTTTGCAGTTGAAAATTTCAAACTTTTGTAATCTTTTGAGTTTACTTTGTATGTTGGTTTTTTTTGTAATAGAACAGTCGGGTTCATTTATATTGTTAAACTTGAAAGCTTTATTTTAATGTGTTTCTGTGGGTACAATGGGTTTGGCGGGAAAATATTAAGACTTATACTTTAGGGAGGGGTTTTCTTTGCGTGTATTGCTTCTAAAACAAGATTTTAAATACTTTTTCCGCCGGGAAAAAACCTGGACTAGTAGCACAAAAGAAGTTTTTTATGCCTTACTTATTATGCATCCTTGTACTTTTTTAAGGTTTCTAATAAAAATATAAAAAAAAATTACGGATTTCTTAGAAAGGGCTATTAAAAATTTTGTCTCACTGGCATATTAATTTTTTGTAAGGGGATTTTGTAGGGGATTGTTGAAGTGTAACGGTTGTCATATGGTTATCAGCTAAGTTTATTTTAAGACTGGGGTTTTGTGATAAGGTTTTTGTTTAAAATCCAGTATAATCTTTCTTTTTAAACTCTTATACTTTTTTTTTATTTGTTGAATTTAAATAAAAATATATAATAAAAAAGGGAAACAGAATTATCCAAGTATAAGGAAACATGTTTTTGATAGTTCATTCTTTCGTTTTTAATTTTTAAAGGGTTTAATTTGTTTTATTTTTTATAAGTTTAAAGTATTTGTAGCTTTTTTTAAAGTTATTTCATCATGAGGTTTAGGGAAAAACTTTACTTAGGTTAAATATCGATATGTATGCGGAACTTTATAAATTATTAAGTTCATGTGTTTATTTTGTATACCTGTTTAATGAAGGAGGGTTTTTATATATTTATGTTTTTTTGACTTTTTTTAAAAAAATAAAAAAAAAAAAAACAACCGGAGCACGCAGTGCAAAAAAAGGGAAAAAAATATCCGACTGTTTTTGGATTAAGACGCCGACTTTGAGGGTATTTTCGTATGTTTTTATGGGTTTAAAATTTTCCCATTTTGTATCACATTTATAGAATGAAAAACATATTATAGAAAGGAGTGATTTTGATTGGTTTTACTATGAAAAGGACCTTTAAAGGAGCTTTAAATTTGGGAAAAAGTTTTTATTTTTTTGCCGATGTTAAAGAGTAAACAAATTACCACCGTTTCCAGTAAAAATCCAACTAGCCTTCTAATATACAGTCAGAAGGCTTGACATTATTTATACAAATTACAAAATTGCTAGTCTGCATAACAGTAAATCTTCTATTTTTTTTTTTTTCTAGAGAATAAAAAAAAATTTTTTTTTTTTCTTTTTTTTTTTTTTTTTTTTTTTTTTGTATTTCAAAAACCCAGGTACAAAAAATATATGGGATACATAATCTAATTATGTAACAAGAAGAAGAGGAGTTAAATCGTATATCTGCAGTGATACACAAATAACCAAAGAAGCATTAATAATGACATCAGAATGGCTGCTGCACTCCAAACACGACATTTTTGTACTGTGCTCTCACGTGGAAGATGGTCTTATAATAAAATCGATAGTCTACCTAGAAAATGCTTACACTCCCCCCCCCCTTGAAAAACAGTACCACTTTCACCTTAGTATAGTCATTGACTCTTATATACTTTTATAAGCGCATTAAGGACATCTAATTGACAACATGTATAGACAATACAAGCCATCTCTAAAGGCTGACCTTAATACTGCAGGAATATTTGAACATGATGGCACCACATCCACCAAAGTAAATAATGACCACACCCAGTAACCTCTATACCCCATGATAACAATCAAATATCGTTGCACAGTGGTGGAATTTAATACATTACCGCTGACTCTTCCCCCCCATACCATGCCTAAGTAACTGTAGTCTGCCGTCACACTCAACCTCCATTTTTTCTTTTTTTTTTTTCAGTCATTGAGAAGTTTATAAAATACATTAAAATACAATAACATAGGGAATATAAGAAACCCTTATCGTCTCCGCCACAGAAATAAAATTTTTACATTTTCTAATTCATACTGGCTGATTCATCTTTGTGCTTACAAAATATCCCCTATCCCTATGCTCTTTTCATCTCTTATTAAAAATACTCCTAGCTAAAACCGAGTATATAATTTCATCTCAATGTAAAATTATATTACAATAGAAGCATAATAAATATCAATGCTATATCATCCGACTAATAGGTGTACATTATATCTCCCTGAGTTCTACATGAAATTTACATAAGATTTAATACCATTTATAGAGACATCCTCACAATCCTTCCGTTTCTAAATACAGATGATACATAGAGATATACAATGACATTTCGTTATGCTCAATCAAATTTACTTTTTACACTCCCCTTTTCCCCAGTGCAGTGATAAAATGCCCCACTTGCACTAGAGTCACAACAGACCTTACATTTGTTCACTTAAAACGTATAAAATAAGAACTAACATAATAACTTATAACCAATATATAGATTGTTATTATTTGACAAAGTAAAAGAATACCAACTAATATGGTAACAGTACACTAGAAATTGTAGAACTCACTCACTAATACATATCTCATTTTTTAGGTATTATTATCTTTCGACAAGGATATATATATTTATTAACAAGAGTTCCAGAGCAATATCAAGACTTACTCTGTCACGCATTAGTTAACACAAATATAACTTCTGGTCCTATAAAAACATGTACCGGGCAGTTACTACACAATATTAAACAAAACAACCTGGCAAAGACACTTCAGAAAGCACCCCCTGCCATCCCCTGACCCCATGCTATCTGTATTAAAAAAAACACAAACTCACGTTCCCAGTCCATGCTCAAGTTCGTACCTTACGTCAGAAAGTCATAAAATCCTGTCCTTAACCAAATGTCACCAATACACCCCCCCCTAACGCCCCCCTCATTCCTAAACGACTTTTCACTCCATATGACTAACTCTACCACCACCACTTTATATTTACCACATTCCATACCTCCACTAATCTCCAAAAAAGAACAAGAATGCCAGTTTTGGGAGAACCAGACCAATTCCAGCTCTAAACTACACCCAACCCTAAAGATACATTACCGTCGATTACGATAACCCAAAGTGAAAAACTATTTACCACAACCTCCCATATAGTAGCCCTATTTCTGCTACTGTTCGAATACACACTCGCCGCAAGTGACCGACCATATATTCACCCCCCACCTCCCGCATGACTCCAAGTCACATACAAAAAATTGCACTACATACATCAATGCCCTCAGAATGTACTTGGAAACCACCTCCCACATCAAATTGCATAGCCTCAAAGTCGATATGTTTCTCCCCCTCCCGCCACTATACCTGAACTCTCGCTAACCATGCCCTTACAAAACACCAAGTTTTCTCAAAAATATATGGCATGAAAAGCAGTCTCCTCTTACTCACAATGCATAATAAGTGCAGCACCTAATATTAAAACCCATTCTATATCAGCACTGACCTTGTAGCTTCGCAATTGCCATAAAAGAATCTGTAAACCACTTCCGAACCCTTGGCTTTAATCTGATCTTCTGGATAGTCTACAAATGCCCTCCAATATACATTGGGTTTGTTAGCTACTCCCTGTTTAGATAAGATTTCGTTCGGATATTTTTAACCCCGGAGGGTTAGCCACCAGGTTACCAGAAAGTCAGGTGCGTCATCGAGGACTGTCTAAACGTAATTCCAATTGGGTCCTTAATCTTGCCCCCAGGATGCGACACCCACACCAGTCATCGGGGGCCTAACACCCAAGGTACCTTATTTGCTGCTAGGTGAACAGGACAAATGGTGTAAGGAAAACGTATGAGGAATGTTATCCACACCGCAGGGATAGAACCCGGGCCCTCCGTAGGGTGAAGCGGGGAGCTTTATGCTCACGACGGGGCAACCGGGCCACTGTACCCTGCCAAACCTGTACCTCCAAAGCCTACTTACCCTTACTTATTTTTTTGCTTCCCTTACTGCCAAACATATTTCGCACCATTTTCTTCACACTCCAGTAGTGCTCTTCCCTTCTACCATTTTCGCACAATCCTTACATGACCTCTCCCACCTTATACCCCTCTCCCCCTCCACCCTCATGTAGTCGCTGCTTCAACATATACAATGCCTTCACTGGGTGTCCAAAGGTATAAGACCCAGCACACTGCTAACACGTCCATCATCACACCTCCTTCCGTAGCCATCGGCTTCCCATAACCCCCACACATACTCAAAACCACCCTCTCAGTTCCTGAATATCAACGACATCAGGGGATATATTTCTGCCCACGCCCCACACTTTTACTGTAACAAGAGAGATATTTACTACCACCACCCTCTGCTGCAATGTTACATCCCCAGCCCTCCACTCAGCGCAATCCTATCCATCGTCTTCTGACTCACTGTGTCTTGACCTTGGGAATTTATTCTGTGCCTCCCCAGCGTTTATGCCATATACACAACCCCACATATCTTAATTCTATCCACTACGTACACCCATACTTGCTCCCCCAATTCCCCCCCCCACTGATACAAGTGTCTAATTCTAATTAAACTTGACTTTGTCAATTAACCTCATCCCTGTCGGCCCACACCAAAAATCTCTATTATAGTCCCTAACACATATTCCCGATCCTATTTCCCTCTACCAAAACTGTGGATGTCATCCAATACTAACCACAATACCACATCTCCTAGGGACCCACCTCTCCTCATTGTTCACACACTTCTCTATAAGCCTATAAAAAGGGTCCTGATGATGCAAAGAAGGAAATTGAGACAAGAGGGCAACCCTGTACGCAAACCATCCCATCTGCACCGGCAACCACCTAACTTCCCATTAACCTGTACCCTGACCGTTGCAGGGCGTATACAAAGTAGTCGCCCAGCGCACGATCTCATCACCAAAACCCTAGTTTTTTTTTTTAAAATACACGACAACATATGGTCTATCTACTCACTGTTCAATAAGCTGCTTCCAATCAATCCCCAAGATCCCCCCGTTGTCTACACCTCCACAAAATCCTTAATCTTCCCATTCCCCTCAGGCATACTTCGACCTGGATCCACCACTGTCCTCTAGTAGGACTCGGTCAAGCACCTTTGTTTCATACGGTTCCTAAAACTTCGCAAAAAACTTTTATAAAGAGCACACATTAGAGGGAGAACCCCCTAAAAGCACCTCAAGGGTCTTCCCCCTCCCTAGATTGGACTAAGACTACTACCCCACGTGCCCTGCGATTCCCAACACTCCCCTTACCTTCATAAGTTAAACAAACCGGACCAAGGACATTCCTTATACAATCCCAATGTGTATTTAGAAATCATTAGGATTCCATCAATGACCGTCGCTTTTCCCTACTCCAAAGGCCCATTATGCCTCTCCACCTCTACTCACTGATTCCTCCTCTATTAACGCAGCTTCCTCCTCCCCTAAAAAGTACCTCTAATTCATATTACTCCAGAATCTCTCCCTCCCTCTCTCCTCCCTCTTGCTTAAAATTCTCCCTGAACCAAAATAAATCAGCATAAACTTGCTCATTCCATTGGTGGTTTCTAAGTACCTGCCCCAGTACCTATATATCCCCCGCACCCCTTTACAACTCTAATCCCAATAATTGTGTTCATCTGTTGCCTATTCCTAAAATCTCCTCAAAACATCCTGACGGTTTGTCACCCCATAGAAATCCTGAGATCTAAACCTTCCCTCACACGTATCGCATCAAAAACGAGGGAATTTTGTATATCCCTCAATTCTTCCCTATAAAACTCTATTTTTCCAATGTATATAGCCATCCCCCTCCCTTCAGAACAAGTAATTTGATGCCCCTCGAAAATAATTCTGTATAACCATCCTCCACTCACCTCATCCCTTCCTCTATGCTGATAATACGCCCTAATCTGCCAATTTAGCGTGCTTCTCCCACATGATCCAAGACAATCCTCCTCTTCGTTGCGAGCCTCCCATAGTTGCTTCCACCATCCCTAAAAAAACAAACACAGCCCCTCTCCCTGAAGATAGCCTCACTATTCATTTTCCAATAACCCACAGATTACCTACGAACCAGCCCTGTTCATGCCATCAGACTCCTCAAAAATGCTCGATGGTCCGAAAAAGCCTAAATCTATCGTCATTGCACGTTTACTGTTATATCTCGAGTATATATATACGATCCAACCTGGCAAGCATAACCTTCCGCATAACGTGTGCTCTACTTTCTCACCCATCGACCATATGACTATGTCATAAACCCCTGCGCCCTCAACAAAATCCCTCTAATACGCCAAGCACACCACCCTGCCCCTCTCGGCTCCACATCCTTATTCCTGATTACCACAATTCCAATCCCTACATATTATAAGAAACCATGGTAAACCCCGACATGTAGGAAAAGCAAAAACCTCCCTTATAAAATTCACCTTTACCGTATAGATTACTATCTGCCGGCATTTATATATCCCCAGAAAACTTTACTCTAATCTTCACCCATTATCCATTCTACCATCAACCTCCCTCCCCATCCCCTCCCTCTTCCCAATGAGCACGTAGGAATGGCTGGACTCTACTATATTAGTGACCACTGCCACCCACCCTTTAAATTTCTACTCTGAACTATCAACATACATCCTTTAAACCGTTCAGCTCAACTCTCTGCCTTACTTAACAATTGTGTTCTGAATAAAACACACATCATGTTTAAAAACGCCGCAAAAACATTCCTCCAACCATTACTCGCTTACGTCAGCTCCTAGGCCATTCGCACGAGATTATCGTTGTCACTTAAGAATTCTAGAATGGGTGCTTTCCTGATTATGTCTCTGTGTCCTTTTCTGTTCTCACTTTTTGCTGCATTCTGTCTTTCCCTGTGCACTCTTACCTGCCTGGACCCCTCCCCCCCCCTATCCTGTAGCACTACCCTGCCCCTTCTTAATCACTCCTGGCCCACGTCTTCTTCCCGAGAACGCGAGCTGGTGTTATAATCTCCTCATCCAGAGACGAGCTCCAGCCTCTTTCTAGATGTTTACCCTCAATTTCCATTTCAGTATTTCCATTCCCTGTGCACTCAGCTTCACACCGGTAGCAACTGCAACATGCCAGGCTCTGACCCGAGGGCCCTGAGAATATGCTCAATAAGTCCTTCTCATCCATCAGAATTTCCTGTCTAATAGTGATGGGGTTCTCCTCCGCAGGCACGTCCAGGAAAGATATATAACTTAAATCATCTCCTGATAGGGCGTAGATAACTCACTAGATGGATCACTAAGGTCAGATATCCCACCCCCTACAGAGTGCTGCTCAACTCCCGGGCCCGTCTTAGTGGAGGAGAGGCATCTCGAAGCCTACTGGTAGGTCACTACATTCTCTATCACGCCCTCACTTCTTCCGCCCCCCAATTGACCTGTGCCTAGATCTGCACTCAAAGTCTTCGGCAGAAGGATGCCGCTCTGAGGCTCTGTGACCACTTGCCGTTCCCAAGGTCGCGGCGTGATGCTTTACCACATCCGGAAAGCCATGATGGTCAAAAAGCGCCGCTCAACCAAGGCGACACAGTCTTTTTCGTAGTCTGCGTAGGTCTCATACATCTGTGTCCTATAATCCTCCAGGAAAACATATGATGGAATAGGCTTCTTAAAGACATCTTGACGGTGTATTGAAGTATCAATGGCCGGCAACCCTTCATAGAAGGTCCCAGCACTGTCCATCGTTGACTAAAAGTTACAGCGTGCAACCTCACCATATCTTTGATAAAGTCTCTCTGATATCTACATGCGTCTGCTCGAAATGGAAACGTTTGCGGATCCTCTCCCAGGGTGTAGTTGTAGGTAGTTTGAGGCTCCCGGGGCGTACTCCAGACAGATGATACGGTGGATGTTCTTTTCATGCGTCTGAGGTCACCGTCCTTTCAATGCTCTCACTGTGGCAGGACTTTATGAAGAATTTCGTGATGAAGCTTTAGGTGCTATCCATGTGAATTCATTCAATTTCAATGCCATACGTGTCCAATATAATCGTTGGTAATAAAACTGAGGCATTCGTAGGGTAGAGTTGCCTTTATACAAGGTCAACACACACGTGTTTGCGCTCTCCTGCGGTATGCTGTGCAGCCATCTTGGTGAAAACAGGAATAGTTGCGCACCAGAAGAAGCAAGAGCTGTTTGCCCGCAGTACGTCCACTCAGGCCGCGAAAGAAGAGGCAATGAAAATCAAATTAACTGAGTCTAACGGATTGTACCTACATGCTGGCCAGATATTGCTGCCAAACATACAAAACAATAACTTACAGCAAAAAAATAGCGTAAAAAAAAAAAATCCATGTCACAGGGTCTTGAAGTGACATATTATACAAAACCTTGCATATATATAAATTGTACATATAAATGACATCTGACAAAGGTTCAATACACTTGAACATGAAATATACAAGAAGTTATATTCAGTTAAATCCCATCTTTCGCATTATGTTCAAAAAAAAAACCAAAAACCTAACGTCATATCATTACTGAAAAATCTACATACGTATCCCTAACAATACAGCTTTACATATTGCACCTGTGGAGCTGGCCAGTTTTTTGTGTGACTGGACTTATTATACATATTGTGTGTGGTAATATTGATTTACGGTAATGACATTGTAATTTGGAGTTTTGCTATAATAATTGCATGTATTTGCTCCAACTTGTTTTCTAGGTGCCTTGCACTGCATAGTGTTGATGCTGTGATCATGCACGGTGTCCAGAGATATGCTGTGATATGTTTGTATTAATGTCTGTGCATTATTGTTCGTCACTGGTGATCTGCAATTTTCAGTTTTGTTTTGAGAGTAAAGAGTTTAATGTACGTCAGATAGTGTAAATAAAGTTGGGCAACAGTGGTGTTATAGGTTTTTGTGGTTAGGTGCGTGCTAGGCACAGTCTTTATGTGTTACTTATGTCATGGTTATATTTTATGTTGTTTTGTACTGTTGTCAATAGCACTATGTTATGTCCATATAAGCTGTATAGAGCTTGAATGTCATAGTTGAAGCTGTGTTATTGTTTTAACACTGGAATTGCATGTTTAAATGTGTAGAGGCTTACATGTGTTGGATTTTGAGACTAAGTTTATTCCTATGGTTTTGTAGTCATTTTGTATGTCTTTGTGACTTTTCTATATCACCAATGTTGTGTAATACATATTATTATGTAAATGAACCATTAGGACAATTACATAAATTAATGTTTTGATCATTGCTGTGTGACATTAGATAAGGCAACATTCATTGTTTATAGTATATTAGGTTGTAAATAGTGGGGTGGTTGGATAACCACGGGGGGGGGGGGGGGTAATATGTCTGTATAATATGTTCATTGCAATGCATTGCATGGTCTGTAGTCGATTATTAAGTACCATTTCGAGGGATGTGTATATAAAAGTGTTGTTCATATCATGTAATTTCTGTTGGGTTAGCTCCAAACATGGTTTGTGTTAATAGTGATAGGATGAGGGGAGTCAGGGAGGGGGGGGGGTTGTACCCACACGGAGTTGTAAGTCTGTGTGTAATATTAGCTGTAGGGAGGAAGGATTGTGTAATTATAGAACTTAAATGAGTTTTACATATTTATATTTTTGTAATGTCATGTTTTTAATATAAAAAAAAAAAAAAAAAAAAAGCTTACATATACCAACATACGAAATAATAGAAAAATAATAGCAGCTTAGAACACAATAACTGAAGCGCCATACTGTTACAATTAAACTCAAATACATCTCTGACACAATTGGACCTACGCCCACTAAACTGTCTAGACCTATGTCTGTTAACCATTACAGACTAAATGGTCTAGTATGTCTGTATACTACCATACAGACTAAACTGTCTTGATATTGTCTGTTATACACCATACAGACTATAAAACTGTCTAGATTATGTCTGTATACCTATACAGATAAACTGTCTAGATATGATATGTTATACCATACAGACTATACTTGCTCTAGATTATGTCTGTATACAATACAGACTAAAAACTGTCTAGATATGTATGTATACCATACAGACTAAAACTTAACATCCAAGAACTTAGCATCGACACAACCGGTATCAGGTAGTTTTGAATAATATGTTTATTATGCACCCCATACCATCCTGTGTGGCGGTAGTTCAAAAGATTACAGAGGACATAATTGGTCCAGGGGACTGGGCCTCAAGTTTTTGACAGCTGAGCAAGTTACAGAGGTAAATAATTCATACCAATTTACATAAGGTAATGAACTCACAATTTTCAAAGGTAATGAACCTCCAAGGTATAGTTCTAGTCACCATCCATGACAAGTTAAAAGGTATTTACAGATTACAGAGGTACACAATGGGTCCAGGGACCGGACCGGGCTCCAAAGTTTTGGTGGCGGCTCTTGAACTAGGTTACAAGGATAATGTCTCAACAAGTTACAAGGTAATGAAATCAATGTTACAAGGTAATGATTACTGTAAGAATGGTTTCTTACGTTATACATGGCTGCAATAATGAATAAATTTTTTGAGAGTAATGAGCAATTACCACTTCCACACCGGATCACAACTGTAGTGAGTTATTGGTGCAAATGTTTGTTTGCTGTGTCTCTCTCCCACACACACACACACACACACACAACATACCAAATTCATACAACACACACACATAAACACACACACACACACACACACAACAAACACACCACACAAACATACAAATTCATACACACTAACACACACATAAACACACACACACACACACCCACAACACACACACACACACACACACCACACACACACACAAACTCATACGCACACAACGCACAACACACTCATTACACGCACCACAACACTCATACACAACACACACACACTCTTACTCACACACACACACACACACACTCACTCATACACATACACACAAACACACACACACACACACACACACACACACACACACACACACCACACACACACACTCACAACAAACACAAACACACCACACACACACACACACCACACACCACACAAACCACACACACACCACACACACACACACACACTCACACACCACCACACACACACACACAACACCACACACACACACCACACACCACACACACACAACACACACACACACACACAAACACATGAAGCAGTATCGCTAGTTGCTCCCAGGATTTAGCGTTTTTTTAGTGGCTGTCCTAAGATATTATTAGCGGTCTTCGTACGTGAGTGAATCATGTGAACATACCTACAGAGTGTAATAGCTTTCAAGAGTGCGAATTAAATGTGATAGGATCAAGAATTTTACAATTTAAATTTGAATTGAAATTTTGACGTGAGGGACGGGTAGCAGTCAGCTTAGATCCAGCTATGGCGCTAGTGTAGTGTTGACACACAAATATCCACAGTTAATTGGGTTAACGGTTTGTGAATCTGAAATATTGACAAATACATATGTTAGTTGGTTATAGCAGCAGTGTAGTGATAAGGTCATTAAAAGAGTGATTAAGTAAAAATATGAAAGTAAGAAAAAATTAGTCCAATCCCCGCTGTTGGTGTTGTGAATGTAGACTAAACATCATACAGACTTGTTATGCTCATTATACTGTTACTAAAGAAAAAAAGAGGGAATACCCAAGTCTCTTAAAAGAAAAGAAATTAAAAACTTGAATGCATGATAAAGTTCCTGAAGGAAATTTACAAAATTGAAGGAGTTTGATAGACGGACCGCAGGAACCTCCTTGTTGTGCAGACGACATCACTTGCCTATTTGTGGTTAATTTTGGTTTAGTGTCTAAAGTCTCAATGTTCTCGGCCCTGATGGTTGTAGTGACTTATACCATCTCTCTCTCCCTATTTCAGTACCAGGGATAGTTAGTGGTTAGTATAATTATCTAAATATCGCCAGGTTAAACTCCCAGAAGAGTTTGTAAGCCTAGCAACCCCCCCCCCACCGTTTTTTTCTGTAGGGTCAAGCTAGTAAACAAGGTTTACGCACATACAAACACACGTGTGCAACCTTAATTATTGTCTATAATAAACATTTAGTAGTATATATTAATAAGGGAATTGAGTGAGGAAAAAATAATCTATAATCTTCAAAAAGTAAAGTAGGCCTAGTGTGCGGGGGATCTGGGGGGGAGGATTTCAAAAAAGAGGGCCAGGTCGGGAAACAACGTTATTAGTTGTTTAATATGTTTATTATGACCCCAAACCCTCTGTGGGCGGTAGTCAAAAAAATTAAGAGGTCATAAATTTGGGCCCGGGACTGGACTCCAAAGTTTTGATAGCTGAGCAAGTTACAGAGGTAATGAAATCCCCCCCCCCTTTACAAAAGGTTTTAAAGAACCACAATTTTCAAAAGGTTTTAAAGAATCACAATTTACAAAGGTAAATGAACTCCCGTAAGTCTGGTCACAATATGACAAGTTACAAAAGGATTTTCAGATTACAGAGGTACGTAATGGGGCCAGGGACTGGGCCCCCCCAAAATTTTGATAGCTGAATGGTCAAAGGTAATGAGCTCAGAAGTTACAAAGGTAATGAATTCTGTGAATGGTTATTACGTTTATACTTTGGTACAATCTGAAAAAAATAATTTTCAAACACTTCCACACCCGGTCAAAAAACGTAATGAGTTATTGGTGCAAATATTGATTTTTGAGTCACACAAACACCACACACACACAAAACACCACACACACACACACACACACACACACACACACGTCGGAATAGACAAGGTGGACAAGGACAGGATGTTCCAGGGAAGGGGGAACAGAAACAAGAGGCCACAATTGAAAGTTGAAGACACAAATGTAGTCAGAGAGATAGTAGGAAGTAGTTATTCAGTCATAGAGTTGTTAAGGCAGTGGATTAGATAGAAATGACGTAGTGGAGGCAGGAACCATACACAGTTTTAGACGAGGTTTGATAAAGGTCTCATGGAGCGGGCGAGACGAGAGAGTGCCTAGTAGCACGCGTGTGAAGAGGCGGGGCCAGGAGTAGGACTCGACCTGCAACACAAAAAGGTGAGTACCAATAGGTGAGTACACACACACACACACCACACACACACTTTAGTTTTAAATTTCTTTATGACCCCATACCATTCTGGGGTTATGGGGTACATAATGGTACATAATGGGTCCAGTGATGGACCCCAAAGTTATGATAGCTGACCAGTTACAAGGTAATGAACTCCAGGTAGATCTGGTCCACTAATCATGGAAGTTTACAGAGGTAATGAAATCAGCAACAACAATAAACGAGCTGGGCCGGGAAGAGTACCGGTTGAAAACAAACCAATAACAAAATAGTGTTAACGTAACCCCCCTTTTTACCAAAGAACTACCCTAATTACCCCACCACAACAAGTGTCCGCAATACATAATATATAGTATAGATTAGTGCATATTAATAGGAATTGATTTTTAAATTTTTTTTATAATCTTCAAAAGAGTCGCGTTTAGCCTAGGTGTGCGCACGCACACCCCCCACCCACACCCCACACTACCACAACCCACCCCCATACCCCCCCACACACCCACACACACCCCCCACCCCCCACCCACACCCCCCACACACCACCCCAACACCCACACACCCCACACACCCACCACCCCCACCCCCCCACCCCCCACCCACACCCACACACCACCACCCCCCCCACAATCACCCCCCCCCCCCCCCCCCCCACCCCCAACCCCACACACACACACACCACAACCCCCCACACACACCCCAACACCACACACACCACAACACACCCACACCCCCCCACCCCCCCCCCACACCCCACACCCCACCCACACCCCCACACCCCCACACCACACACGCAAACCACACAACACACACACCACCCACACACCCACCACCACACACCACAAACATATTGCCAGACTCACACATACACTCCCCCCCTCCCCACGCCATTCTCATCCTTACTGATCCCCTCCCCTCCCTCTTTACCCTTCCCTCCCCACCTCTCCCTCACCACTTACCCACTTGCTACATCAACCCCCCACCCCTCCCCACTACTCTCCATATACCACAGTTCCTCCTCTACCTCCCCCCCCACACTCTGACATATACAATACTAACTAACATACAGAATTACATAGGTTTCACTCTGAGACAATCAGGGATAAAAACAAATTGATACTTAAAAAATTGGTTGCCAGAGAGCAACAAGAAACCCAAGGGAAGGCGGAGGAAACTGCAAAGGAGATTGGGCAGCAGAGCTCACATAAAGGGAACAAGAATGGGAAAAGAACTAGAAGAACTTAGCATGAGAATGGAAGAGAGGATCGACAGGAAAGAGGAAGTGGGAGGTGAAAGTCAAAGCAGCAGAGGCAGGATACAGCTAAATCCTCTTCCCATGAAATCTGAAACAGCCTAAAGAACTAAAGAAACATTTTGGGATTGACAAATAGAGACCGCTACCTCAGCCACAAATAAGGGGACTGTAGGGAAAGAAGTCCTCCCCCCATCCCATCTAGATGCTCTATCCAGTGGAGGACTGTAGTAAATGAAAGAGCTAAGTATATGTGGAGGCCCTAAAAGACACACAGAGCCCAGGGTCAGCCGAGAGAAAGGGAAAATGACAGGCCACTGAGCCCATGTACAGTAGCAGTGAAACTGAAGAAAGGAAAAGCTGCATGGGGGAAATCAAATTGAATGAGGGGATACACAGGGATATGCAGTGGGAGAATGAAAGTGTGAGTCAGTCTTAGTGTATGTGGCTCCACGGAAGTTGAAGGGGAAACATATGAAGCAAGAAAACAAGCGGAGGAAAAAAAGCAATTGAAATGCATCATGAAAGTAATCGGAGAAGACGGACATGACCCAGCTGGCAAATTTTCGGAGAATATGGGTGTTTGTAAAAAAAAGAACCCGGCCAGTGTGAAAGTGACTTCAAGGCGAATCGACTAGGTACAGGAAACTGCAGGAAAAAGCACGATTAACGGGACATCCGGCATCACAGAAGTGTAATCTCAGATGAGACCGCCCCGCCCCGCCCGTCTGCCATGAGAGAGATGGTTACAAAGGCGAAAGGAGGAAAGAGAGAGGGATGGATAGACAGACAGGAGATCCAGAACAGGAAAGAAGATCAAATACAACCTCCCTCACAGCTTCATATTAGAAGCCTCCCAACCAGGTCAATCCCCAGTGCAGCAACACTCAAAACCCCAAAACACCATGGCATTCCAATGCCCCCACCACTACATTACAAACTCCTCCCCACAGCAACCACCCATAGTTCCTTATCAGGTCTCCCACTTCCCAAACCCCAATACACACTCCCAGACCACAGTCTTAGAAAAAGTTGAAGGTATATGGTATACAAATGCAGATGGAATAAAATTAAGTATGAGGAGTGGCACGAAGGATTCAAGGAGACTATCCCCAGACATATAGCACTCACAGAAACAAAACTCACCAGAAGAATAACAGATTTTCAATCTTGTCCACCCGGAATATCAAATTATTCAGGGAAAAGACAGATGGAGGAGAGGGGGAGGAGGAGTTGCAATGCCTCATTAAAAGCCAGTGGGGTTTTGAGAAAATGGAAAGGACATGGATGCATGGGAGAAGCGGACTACTTAGTAGAGAAACAATCCAGTCTGGAGGGAATAAGGTGAAAATGTTTATGAGACAGAATGTACAAACCCACACAGAACTGCAGGAGGTCCCAAGAGAAGAATACGATGAGAGCACGAGCCATGGTTCCCGACACACTAGCGAGGTGGCAGGATGAGCACACGTGGGGGGAAGCAAAGTTACTCGTTATGGGTGAATTTCAATCACAAGGAGATTAACTGGGAAAACTGGAGCCCCATGGGGGGGATCCGAAACATGGAGAGCCAAGATGATGGATGTAGTTACTGGAAAACATCATGCATCAACTTAGTTAGAGAACACTACCAGAGAGAGAGGATGAAGATGAACAGCAAAGACTGGACCTTGTATTCACCTTGAGTAGTCAGACATCGAGGATATTTGTATGAAACGGCCCCTGGAGCTAGTGATCATGTGTTCTGTGCATTCGACTACATAGTGCGCTCCAAGAGGAGAGAGTAGCAGGAATAGGGTGGGAAAAACAAACTACATAAAGGTGGGAACTACTCAGCATGAGGAATTCCTTCAAAACATCAGTGGAGAGGGAAACTGACAGGAAAACCAGTACAAGAATTGATGGATATGTGGCAAACAAAATGCAAGGAGGCAGAGGATGAGGTTTTTGTTCCAAGGGAAACAGAAATAATGGGAGAAACAGAAACGAGTCCTTGTTCACCAAAGGTGTGGGAGGCAAAAACTAGGTGTACTAGAGAAAGGAAAAGGTACAGAAGACAGAGAACTCAGGGAAAATAAAGGCGATTAGCGAAGCGCAGAAATGTATGCACAGATAAGAAGGGAGGCTCAGGCGACATATGAAAAATGACTAGCATCGAAAGTCAAGACTGACCGAACTGTTGTACAGCCACATCAGGAGGAAAACAACGTCAAGGACCAGGTAATCAGACTGAGGAAGGGTGATGGGGAATTCACAAGCCAACGACCGAGCGGATATGTCAGGAAGCTCAACACGGATTTAAAGACGTATTATCCAGTTGGAAAACCAGTAGGATCCAGGAATCAAACAGGGGGGATACACCATCAAGTGCTGGAAGGGAAATCAACCCCCCCCTGCGATCCAGAGAAGAAGCTGCTCATGCGAACTTGACACTCAAAGGCGGTTGGCCCAGACAACATCTCTCCGTGGGTCTTAAAGAGGGAGCAGAGATATAGTGTGTGCCATTAACAAAGATCTCAAAACATATTTGAACTGAGCAACTCCCTGAGGGTATGGAAGGATGGCAAATGTCTAGTCCAATTTTTTAAAAGGGAGACAGACATGAGGCACTAAACTACAGACCTGTATCACTAACGTGTATAGTCTGCGAAGGTCATGGAGAAGAAGTCATCAGGAGGAGAGTGGTGAAGCAACCTGAAAGAAAACAAGGTTAATTGACAACCAGCATGGTTTCACGGAAGTAAAATCCTGTGCCTCACAAACCTACTAGAGTTTTATGACAAGGTGACAGAGTAAGACAAGAGAGAGAGGGTGGATCGGAACTGCATTAATTTTCAGTCCACCTTAATTCCAGTTCCTCACAAGAGGTTACTGAAAAAGCTAGAAGATCAGGCACACATAACAGGAAAGGCACTGCACTGGTCAGAGAATCCTGACAGGAGGAACAACCAGGTCATGGTACGTGACGAGAGGTGTCAGAGTGGCGCTTGTGACACAAGCGGGGTTACAGGGTTCAGTCCTAGGACCTGTGACTGTCTTGAGTATATTGTGAAGACATAACAGAAGGGTAGACTCAGAAGGTCCTGTTTGCAAATGATGTGACTAACCAGCTCAGACACCCCCCTCGGATGAGGATTCAGGCAGGACTACAAGAGACCTGTCCCGGCTGCAAGCTGGACCAGCACTGGCTCCTTGAGTTTACCCTGCCCAAATGCAAAGTCATGAATGATTTGGGGAAGGGCACGAGACCGCAGGGACACATATAGGTTTAGATGGCCAAAGACGGCCAAAACCTCATCAAGGAAAAAGATCTGGGGGTGTGTATAACAAGAGCTATCTCCTGAGGCGCACATAATCAGATAACTGCTGGCCAAGCAATCTGGCGCCAGGCAAACTACGGATAGAGTTCCGATACCTCAGATAAGGAGTCGTTCAAGACACTGTATACCATTTAACGTCAGGCCCATACTGGAGTATGCCAGCACAGTTTGAAATCCAACTTAGTCATGCTCCGTCAAGAAATTAGCGAAAGTGCAAAGGTTTGCAACAAGACTAGTCCAGAAGAACGGGGATTGTCCTACGAAGAAAGGTTGAGGGAAATCTGCTGACGACACTGGAGGCCAGGAGGGTCAGGGGAGACAGATAACGACTTATAAAATTACTGCGAGAATAGACAAGTGGACAAGAACAGGATGTCTTCCAGAGATGGGACAACCAGGACACTAGAGGTCACAATTGGAAGTTGAAGACTCAGATGAATCGAAGGGATGTTAGGAAAGTATTTCTTCAGTCTTTGAGGAGTCAAGTCGTGGGAATAGCTAGAATGTGCGAAGTAGTGGAGGCGGGGAAACCTGCCCATTACATAGGTTTTTAAAGCGAGGTTATGATAAAGCTCCATGTAGCAGGGAGGAGGGGGGGCGTGAGGAGGACCTAGTAGCAATCAGTGAAGAGCGGGCCGGAGCTATGACTCGACCCTGACAACACAAATAGAGTGAGTACAAATAGTGAGTACTCACACACACACACCACACATGCACATATGTGGTAAATGCGTTTATTTACAGCTAGCAATGTCTGGGTATTTCTCCAGAATGGTCTGTAATTATACCACCTGTAGGAGATAAAAATATTAGCCATTTCTTGAACATTCTGAGTGAGTTGTTTCTAAATTCATTAATTTTATCGCACTCCAATACATATTGGGACGCAGGAGTTGTGACAATAATCCATCTGGCAAAGTTTACATTTCGTTTGGTCTACATATGGTGGTGGGTGATTTAACCTGCCAAAGATACTTGTAACCAGCCGGGAGCCGGGCGGGTCTTGGTATGACATCAAGAGTCTTGCTTATTTTGTTGATGCACCATAGACATGTGGTCCTCCTGCATGATAGAATGATGATGACTGGACTCATGTGTCAATCTCTTGAGCCTTAAGTCCATAAAATTCAGCTGAAGTTCTTTTCGTATTATTGTTCTCAACTTACTAACTGACAAGCCAAGATTGTAATCTTACTCCTCTTTGAAAGCATGCGCAAGCTTATCCAATTTATCAGTTCTTTCATGCAATCTGAAGACCATGTGAGATGGAATCCACAGATGATGCACTTGACTCCACTGTCTCACAATCCTAACCATACCTGTTGTCTGGGCTTCTGACACAAGCATTGCTCAATTTATGCTTAATGGAGTTGGTGCATTTATGGATGACAGAAAATCCGATTACATTAAACTGTCAATCTTTTTGATAATAGATGCATTCATTGCAAGGAGTATGGCAACAGTTCTGTCTGAAGGGTAGAGGCCCAATTATTGATGCGTTGCTCCAATTTCTTTAGAGAGCCATCATCTGTACGACCACAGCAGCACTACCAGCTGCCCAGTGGATTGGTGAACAGAACCATCAACGTAAATAATTTGCGAGAGTGTGTGCTGTGTGACTAAGTTATCAATTAACAGCTTAGGCCTCATGTTTGGCTTCAAGGACGAAGTTTTTGGTTGTGATTTAAGAAGTAGTTTGGGGGGAAAATGGAGGAATGGCCCACCGCATGTTAGTTTGGAATGGGGTAATATTCCATGGAGGCGGAGAAGTGCCGCTGTTGCCTTACTTGACATAGATCAGTTCGATTCATGCGGAGGTTCGGTTCAGTCTTTTCGATCCCCCCTCTGGAGCGTGTTCACAGTGCTGAGGAAAGTTTGGAGCGGCTTCTGTGCAGGGGTTTTAGAATGAGCTTGCTGAGCATTTACCCAATTAGGATATTTCTTTAGTAACCACGATCTTGATGCTATGGAAATATCAAGTTCTTTTGCATATTTAAATTTGGCTGTACGAGGGCACCCTAGGATGATCCTCTTGCTTCGTTCTGCAGTTTTTCCAGCCCTCCAAGCTTTCCAGTCAGACACAAGAGCAAGTGTGGCGCAGCATAATCAACCAATGATCTAATATAAGCAATAATACATCATTTTCAAACAATTTTAACATTAGCACCATACCTGGGTGAAGCCCTTGCCACAACTCTAAGTGGTCTTAGTCGTTCTTTGTATTGGCGAGACAACAGTCTTGTTACAACAGGTCCAAGTAGTGGACTCAATGGCCTAGATACCTGTATCTGCTTACATATTCTAGAGAGACCATCTTGCAATTGGACTGACGAACTGTGCCTCTCTGTCGAGTGAGGACGCCTATTGAGATCTTTGTTTTATCAGTAGAGATTATCAACCAGGTCCTGACACGAGGCTAGTACATGATTAGAATGATTTGGGTGTGGAGAATCCGGGGTGGTGTGAATCATTATATTCATCAGCAAAACTGATCACATAATTATGGGGCTGACTAGGCATAAGCATTAAGTAATGCATTAATTGAATATTGAACAGTGTGGGACTGAGCACACCTCCTGTGGGACCCTAATTCAAGGTCTTTAGTTACACTTCTATGTCTGGACAACACAGACGATTTTCTGTTGGACAGGTAGCCTTTAATCCAGCCAGGAAGCCATCCTCCAAACATCCATTCTGAAAGTTCACTAATTATTACATGTCGGTTGGCTACATTCGAAAGCGGATTTAAGGTCAAAGGAAGTAGTTTAGGAGTTTCCCCCCGTGTGGCAGGGTGAGAAAGCGTGGCTTGCCATGATGCACGTTCTCCATGCATGAACCTGTAACCGGGGAAGAGACAAAAATTGTTTGATTCTGTAACATGAGACGATTAAGAATCATACTTCTCAAATGTTTTTACTCAAGCAGCTAGTAAGAGCTATTGGGCGAAATGGCATTTGTTATTGTGGCTAGGAATTGGTATGATGAGGCTGTTGGTCCAGATTGAGGGAGCTCCCAGTTACATAGCTCATGTTATATAATTCAAGTAATGGATTACCTGGTACTTGACACAGCGCAATCTGAGTATGTGTAATTAATACCATCCTCACAGGGCGACGTGGAGTTTGCCCTTAGTTAGCGCTGCATCAAGTTCATAATTAGTGAAAGGAATGTTGCAATAATGCCTTATGAGCATTAAGCAAACAAGTCTCTCCCTTGCAATATTTGTCATTAAATTTTGCCTTGTGTGGTACTGGGAAGATACAGGGTACAGACCTTAATTATAAAACTTTAAAAAGAATCAATCATGCATACATAAAGTATTACCATAACGTCCCTGCCCCATGACAGGCTCAATACAATAGAATGGGATATATATTTATATGTATATATGCACACACACCCAAACCCCCAAAACCACCCACATCCACACACACACACCACCCGTACACACAAAATTTTCACCAAAATCACATTTACAGATGCCACTGTGGGACATGGGGATCCCTGTCTAAGGCCTCTACCATTGCAATTTCCCTCCCATACACCCATTAATCTGTTATCCTCATTCTCGCCCCTTGTTAAGTATTTACCCACTCGACTATTTCCTCCCAAACCCTTCTCCTAAGTATAACTGACAAAGCTCCCCCTTTACCCACTCTCCTATGTCCTGCATTCTAGAGCCAACAAAAGCCCCCCTCCACCCCACCCTTAGCTTCCACAAAACTTCTCGTATCCCATGTCCTTCAATCATCGACCTTCCCGGCAACACAAACTGAGATTTTGACACACCCCCCCCACAAACACATCTTGAACCTATTACCTAAAATTTTTGCAAACACCTTATAGTTCTGCACAAATCAAGAGATATTGCTCGGTATCCCGAAGGGTGGGCTGCCCTTGACTCTTCGGGGCCAACACTACAACTGCTGTTTACTGCTTCTCCCCAACATACCTTCTCCTTCATACGATTAAATACCTAACTATAAATTCCTTTATCAACGTCCATTGTTGTAAAAAAAATTCTACCGGGAGACCGTTCATACGGGAGCTTTCCCTTCCTCATTCCCTTAACGCATTCTCTATTTCCTCTGGCCGTAATAGTCCCACCCAAGCCTTTCGATCACTATTTTCCTAATTACACTTCACATACGTACACACCTGGGCCAACGCCACGTCACCCCCCCCCCCCCCACAGTTCCAGTACTTCTCGTACCAAGCCTCCGCATATGCAACATCCCTTCGTGGTTCGTTATCTCCTGGCCTACTCTATAATTCCAACATCGGCCGTTACTCTAAAACATGGTTATAGCTGTCATGCCTGCCTTTGTTTTGATGCGCAAAAAACACACGCTGACGGCTTGTCGCCCCAAGCACTTACTCACCTGCTGCACCCTTACAGCTTGAAACCTTTCATTTGCAACACCTCAACCTTCCCTTTATTTCATCTATTTCATCCATAGGAAAAATTTTCCAATACTACCACCCCTACCATTGCAACTCTTAACCTATCCTCTAAATAGTTAGCCAGGCCATATTTTAAAATATTACTACGTTTTCCTCTTCACATAAAAACTTTCTAATCCTTTCCTTTGCGACACTTCCCACCATGTCAACAATGTCATCCACTCCTGTTCTTCCACACTAAGCTCCTCATAGGACTGAAAACCCCTCCAACCCCCCCGATCACCTAACACACTTATTTTATTTCAATAACTTCTACATATTGTCCGCGAGGTCCCCCACCCAACCTCCCACACCCTGCCCTATGATCGACATTGTAGCCTCATCAGTACTGAAAGGATTTTCACCATCCACTCCTGAGAAAGGTACACTCTATCTGTCTTGCAGCATAACCACACCTAACAAAGTTATATCAGACTCCCACACCGCCCCCCCAAAGGGCATCACGTAACCTAACATCCCTTAATAAATCCCTAGAGCTCATTACCTCTGTAACTTTGCCTCAGTATCATAACTTTGGAGTCGTCCCCCTGGACCATTATGTACTCTGTAATCTTTTGATACCGCCCACAGGATGGGTAGGGGTGCATAATAAATATTACACAAAACAACGCCACAGGATGGGCTTTATGGGGTGCATAATAAACATATTAAACTAAAGTGTGTGTGTGTGTGGTGCTGTGTGTGTGTGTGTGTGTGTGTGTGACTGTGTGTGGTGTGTGTGTGTGTGTGTGTGTGTGTGTGTGGTGTCTGTCTGTCTGTCTGTGTGTGTCTGTGTGTGGACTCACCTATTGTGGGTTGGTGCGTGTTGTGTGTGTGTACTACTAGTTGAGGTTGCGGGGGGTCGAGTCCCGAGTCCTGGCCCGCCTCTTCATGATCGGCTACTAGGTCACTCTCCTGAGCCGTGAAGCTTTATCATACCTTTGCTTAAAGCTATGTATGGATCGGCCTCCACTACATCGCTTCCCAACTATTCCACTTACTGATATACTCTCGTGGCTTGAAGAAATATTCCTAAACATCCCTGGATTCATCTGTCTGTTTTAGTTCACCTGTGTCCCTTGTTTACTGTGTCCCAATCTATGGAAATATCCTGGTCTTTGTCCACCCTTGTCAATTCCTCTCAGTATTTTGTAGGTCGTTATCATGTCCCCCCCTATCTTCCTGTCCTCAGAGTCGTCAGGTTGATTTCTTACCCTCTCCTCGTAGGACATACCTCTTAGCTCTGGGACTAGTTCTTGTTGCAACCTTTGCACTTTCTCTAGTTTCTTCACGTGCATTGGCTAGGTGTGGGTTCCAAACTGTGCCGCATTCTCCAATATGGGCCTAAAGTACACGGGTACATGGTCCTGAATGGAGTCTTATTAGATGTCGGAATCCTGTTCTGAGTTTGCTAGGCCCATATGCTGCAGCGTTATTGGTTGATGTTGCGCTTCAGGGAGATCGTGCTGGTGTATATCCCCGATCATATACCTTGAGTGAGGTTTGTCGTTCTGTCCCCTAGACTGTACTCTCGTCTGCGGCTCTTCTTTGCCCTTCCCCAATTTCATGACTATGCACTTGGTGGGAATGAAACTCCATAGGAGCCAATTGTGGATACGGTCTGCAGCCTGTCAGATCCTCTGTAGTTCTGCTGGTTCTTCGATCGATGTGAATTCTTCTCATCAACTTCACGTCATCTGCACACAGGGACACTCAGAGCTATTCTTCCGTCATGTCGTTCACAAATACCAGTAACTCCAAGCATGGTCTAGGACTGACCCTCGGGGACACCGTGGTCACAGGATGCCCACTCTGACAATCGCCACAGTACCCATCCACCCCCCCTTTATACCTTCCTGACAAGTATTCCCTGATCCATTGTAGTGCTTCCTGTATATCCCTGCTGAGGTCTCCAGTTTTTGCACCAAGTCTCTTGTGTGGAACTGTGTCAAACGCCTTTTGCAGTCCAATAAAGCAATCCACCCACCCTCTCTCTCTTGTTTACTGTGTCACTGTCAGAGAACTCCAGGTAGGTTGTGGCACAGGATTTCCGTCCCTGAAACCATGTTGGCTGCTGTTTGATGAGATCGTTCTTTCCTCGGTGTACCCCCCATCTTCTCCTGATAATCTCTCCATGATTTTGCATTACTATACATGTCAGTGACATGGTCTGTAGTTTAGTGCTTCATCGTCTGTCTCCCTTTTTTAAAGATTGGATACATTTGCTGTTCATTCATGCCTCAGGGAAATTCCTGGTTTCGATAGATGTATTGAATTAATGTTGTTAGGGGGATACAATAGGGTGTGTGTGCTGTGTGATTGTTTTGGGTGTGTGTGTGTGTGTGTGTGTGTGTTGTGTGTGTGTGTGTGTGTGTGTGTGTATGTGTGTCTGTGTGTGTGGTCAGTGTGTGATGTGTGTGTGTGTGTGGTGTGTGTGTGATCTCAACACTCAATATTTTGCACCAATAACTCATTACAGTTGTGACCGGGGTGTGGAAGTGTGAATTGTCATTACTCTATAATTTGTTCATGATTGTAGCCATGTATAAACGTTAAGTAAACCATTCTACAGAATTATTCCCTTTGTAAACTTGTGAGCTCATTACCTTTGTACCTAGTTCAGCTTTCATACTTTGGGGCCAGTACTGGACCAATTACGTACTCTTGTCATCTGTAAACTTTGTAACTTGTCATGATTGTGACCAGACCTACCTGGAGTTCATCTACCTTTGTAATCTGGTGAGTCTTTTCTTTGTAAAGTGTGAGTTCATTACCTTTGTAAATGTGAGTTATTATCTGTAACTTGCTCAGCTATCAAAACTTTGGTGTCCAGTCCCTGGACCAATTATGTAACTCCTGTAATCTTTTGAATACGCCCACAGGATGGGTATTAATCGGGGTGCATAATAATAGCATATTAAACTATAACTGTATGAGTGTGTGTGTGCGTGTATGAGTGTGTGCGCGTGTATGTGTGTATGAGTTTGTGTGTGGGGGAGTAGGTTCTGTGAGTGTGTGTGTGTTGTAGTAGTGCGTGTTGTGTGTGTTTATGTGTGTGTGTGTGTATGGAATTTGTATGTGAGTGTGTGTGTGTGTGTGAGAGAGAGAGAGAGACTCAGCAATCAACATTTGCACCAATAACTCACTACAGTTGTGACCGGGTGTGGAAGTGTGAATTGCTCATTACTCTAAAAATTTGTTCATGATTGCAGCCATGTATAAACGTAAGTAAACCATTCTTACAGTATTCATTACCTTTGAAAACTTGTGAGTTCATTACCTTTGTAACTTGTGAGTTCATTACCTTGTACCTAGTTCAGCCATCAAAACTTTGGAGCCCGGTCCTGGACCCATTGTGAACCACTGTAATCTGTAAATACCTTTGTAACTTGTCATGATTGTGACTAGACCTACCTGGAGTTCATTACCTTTGTAAATTGTGAGTTCATTACCTTTGTAAATTGTGAATTCATTACCTCTGTAACTTGCTCAGCTGTCAAAACTTTGAGGCCCAGCCCCTGGACCCATTATGTACCTCTGTAATCTTTTGACTACCGCCCACAGGATGGGTATGGGGTGCATAATAAACATATTAAACTAACTAACTCTTCATACCGCTACATAACCCATTAACATTTACAGACATACACCTAAGGCCTATTAAGTTTCCCCCTGCTTCCTCTCATCACTCTTTACAACTCCAGAGCTTGAATTTACGTTCGACACCTTCAGAGTGCTCTCTTTCCCCCCCCTTCTTCCGGTGCCTCCTATCATGGCTACCACCACCTACACACTATTTCACACTTCAGCTCAGTCTGTTTCCCAGGCCTTTGTGCAGGCGTAAGGACGTCATCAGAATCTGATGTAGCCGCCCTCTTTCTCGTGACAGTCATGTTAACATATCTTGATCAGATGTTACCTCTCGATGAACCTCCACCCCCACCTGAGAATGGTTTAATGATTCAATGGACGACTCCAAACCACCATCACGTCCTGTACTTGCTGCTCCTCCTTATCCACAGGAGACGACACCTGATCAGGCAGTTGGGGGGCGGGACTCCAACTCACCACCAGTCCTGTGTGCCCGATCCACTATCTCGCTCCACAAAACACCACGCCCTCCATCCGATGTTTGTTCCTCACCTGCCACCTTTGAAGCAGGGGCTGCGACGTCCACCACAGGTCCAGGCACATGTCTTCGCTTGTCACAGGTCGCTGCTATGTGATCATACTCACCACATAGGCGGCACGTACGTCGTTGTCCTGGGTACATTACCATTACCTGCGTCCTGAAATCTTGTAGATGCACATAGGATGGTGCAAGGAATTCGCGAGAGCATGCGAAATATACACAAACACTGATCTCTGGCTGAAAAAGACTCGAACCTACGAACCTTAGGACAAGGTACGCAGTGCTTTACCAATCTACCCACACTGGATCAATACCTTGGCGTGTAGCATGCGCTACACGTTTGATCCAAGGCAGCCAGCTTTCAGGGAGAAGGCTTACAGCTTTTCATCTCATCCCCTGCATGCATCAGCCTTACTAGAGATTTGAACAATGCAAGGAATTCGCAAGAAACATGCGAATATACACAAACACTGATCTCTGGCTCTCGCGAATTCCTTGCATTGTTCAAATCTCTAGTAAGGCTGATGCATGCAGGGGATGAGATGAAAAGCTGTAAGCCTTCTCCCTGAAAGCTGGCTGCCTTGGATCAAACGAGTAGCGCATTGCTACACGCCAAGGTATTGGTCCAGTGTGGGTAGATTGGTAAAGCACTGCGTACCTTGTCTAGGTTCGTAGTTCGGTCTCCTTCGGCCAGAGATCAGTGTTTGTGTATATTTCGCATTGCTCTCGCGAATTCCTTGCATTGTTCAAATCTCTAGTAAGGCTGATGCATGCAGGGGATGAGATGAAAAGCTGTAAGCCTTCTCCCTGAAAGCTGGCTGCCTTGGATCAAACGTGTAGCGCATGGTACACGCCAAGGCATTGGTCCAGTGTGGGTAGATTGGTAAAGCACTGCGTACCTTGTCTAAGGTTCGTAGGTTCGAGTCTCCTTCAGCCAGAGATCAGTGTTTGTGTATATTTCGCATGCTCTCCCGAATTCCTTGCATTGTTCAGATCTCTAGTAAGGCTGATGCATGCAGGAGATGAGATGAAAAGCTGTAAGCCTTCTCCCTGAAAGCTGGCTGCCTTGGATCAAACGTGTAGTGCATGCTACACGCCAAGGTATTGGTCCAGTGTGGGTAGATTGGTAAAGCACTGCGTACCTTGTCCTAAGGTTCGTTAGGTTCGAGTCACCTTCAGCCAGAGATCAGTGTTTGTGTATATTTCGCATTCTCTCGCGAATTCCTTGCATTGTTCAAATCTCTAGTAAGGCTGATGCATGCAGGGGATGAGATGAAAAGCTGTAAGCCTTCTCCCTGAAAGCTGGCTGCCTTGGATCAAACGTGTAGCGCATGCTACACACCAAGGTATTGGTCCAGTGTGGGTTAGATTGGTAAAGCACTGCGTACCTTGTCCTAAGGTTCGTTAGGTTCGAGTCTCCTTCAGCCAAGATCAGTGTTTGTGTATATTTCACATGCTCTCGCGAATTCTTGCATTGTTCAAATCTCTAGTAAGGCTGATGCATGCAGGGGATGAGATGAAAAGCTGTAAGCCTTCTCCTGAAAGCTGGCTGCCTTGGATCAAACGTGTAGCGCATGCTACACGCCAAGGTATTGGTCCAGTGTGGGTAGATTGGTAAAGCACTGCGTACCTTGTCCTAAGGTTCGTAGGTTCGAGTCTCCTTCAGCCAGAGATCAGTGTTTGTGTATATTTCTCATGCTCTCGCGAATTCCTTGCATTGTTCAAATCTCTAGTAAGGCTGATGCATGCAGGGGATGAGATGAAAAGCTGTTAAGCCTTCCCCGGGAAAGCTGGCTGTTTTGGGATAAAAATTTGAGCGCATGCTCCCACCCCAAGGAAATTGGTCCAGTGTGGGAAGATTGGTAAAGCATGCGTACCTTGCCCAAAGGGGGTTGTAGGTTAGAGTCCCTTCAGCCCGAATCAGTGTTTGTACTAGGATGGAAATTGGGTCCCTCAAAGTCATTTTGGGGGTTTGAAAAACCCTTGGAAAACCAGCTTGGGCTCCAGCCCCACGTACCATGTTTTTGCATAATGCCCGTCCCATACTTCTAAAAAAAACTTTCCTTATATCCCCCTCGTCCGCCTCAAAGGGAACTTTGCGTAATTTGACCCGTTTAATGGGGAAAAACCCATTTCTTTTTCATGACAGTGGTTTTGGATTTAAAGACTCACGCCCTTTGAAACCTGGTAAACTAACGATTCAAAAACCTTTGCTGATAGTTTTTTTGACAAAAATTCGTTGTCCTCCTTTCCCAAATTTGCTACACCTTTCAAGTCACTTTTGTACTCCAAAAATTTCCTCCCGTTTTGTTTTGGCAAAAAGGGATTTGGCCCCAGAACGGGGGCTTTTATTTTCCCTTTTAAGTGGGTTTCGTCCCTACAGTTTTTACCCTTTCGTCTAAAGAAAAACCCGCCTTCTTGACGTCCATTTGAAATTTAAGTTTTTGCCGGGGTTTGTGACGCACCATTTCCCACCCCACTGCACCCCAGGTAACTGCAAGGGAGCTCCCCTAAAAACGCAAAGGGGTGCAGACAAACCGCACTCTCCCGTGGTCAGGCAGCGAATGTGATATACACATGGGGGACGCTCTTTATGACAGATAAAATCTACCAGTTTAAAAACGCTTTCCCTTTTTGGGGGCTGGATTTTTGTATATGGGTTTATTGTAATTTGTGGGGGAGTCGGTTTTGAGATCTAAGCTGTTTTTTTGTTTGTTTTTTGTATTTTTGGGATATGTAAACTGTTTAAAGTTAGGGATAGTATGTAGTGTTTTTTAGCAGGTTATGATGTTAGGGTTTTTGGGGTTTTTTGATTAACGAGAAAGGGTGGAAAATAACTGTTAAAATTTTCTCGTATATATTCTTTTCAATTGTAATGGGGTTTTTTGGGATATGTCTTTTTATATGTAAAAAATTTTATGTAAGTTAGGTTTTGAGTCATTTAATGTTTATATATGTTGTTCATGACCCTGTTACTGTGTTTAATTTGAAAGCTATGTCCTTGTCGTAAGTTATTGTGTATGTTATACAGCTATAACTTGCAAGTATCATATGACTTGCAATTTGTTGTTTATTTTGTGTTGGGTTTCTTATGTCAATGGCCGAACCTTCAGGATTGAGATCCAAACTGTTTCCTTTATTTTATTTTTATGTATACTGTATTGGTTTTAAATAAAATAAAAAAAAATTGCATTCTCTGGAAAGACGCAGAGTTGGGAACCTGGATTTACCTGGAGAGAGTTCCGGGGGTCAACGCCCCGCGGCCCTCTGTGACAGGCCTCCTGTGGATCAGAGCCTGATCAACCAGGCTGTTGCTGCTGGCTGCACGCAAACTAACGTACAGCCACAGCCCGGCTGATCCGGAACTGACTTTAGGTGCTTGTCCAGTGTCCAGCTTGAGACTGCCAGGGGTCTTGGTAATCCCCCTTATGTGCTGGAGCAGTTGAACAGTCTTGGGCCCCTGACAACTTATGATGGTCTCTTAACGTGCTAGTGACACCCTGCTTTTCATTGGGGATGGTGCATCGTCTGCCAAGTCTTTTGCTTTCGTAGTGAGTGATTTTCGTGTGCAAGTCGGTACTAGTCCCTCTAGGATTTTCCAGGTGTATAAATCATGTATCTCTCCCTCCTGCGTTCCGGAATACAGGTTTAGGAACTCAGCGCTCCAGTAATTGAGGTTGTTTTATCTCCGTTATGCGCGACGTGAAAGTTCTCTGTACATTTTCTAGGTTGCATTTCACTGCCTTGAAAGGTGCTGTTAGTGTGCAGCAATATTCCAGCCTAGATAGAACAAGTGACCTGAAAGGTCATCATGGCTTGGCCTCCCTAGTTTTGAAGGTTCTCATTATCATCCTGTCATTTTTGTAGCAGATGCGACTGATACAATGTTATGGGAGGATCATGTCCTCCGACATGATCACTCCCAGGTCTTTGACGTTGGTGTTCGCTCTATTTTGTGGCCAGAATTTGTTTTGTACTCTGATGAAGATTTATTTCTCATGTTTACCATATCTGAGTAATTGAAATTTCTCATCATTGAACTTCATATTGTTTTCTGCAGCCCACTGAAAGATTTGGTTGATGTCCGCCTGGAGCCTTGCAGTGTCTGCAATGGAAGACACTGTCATGCAGATTCGGGTGTCATCTGCAAAGGAAGACACGGTGCTGTGGCTGACATCCTTGTCCATGTCGGATATGAGGATGAGGAACAAGATGGGAGCGAGTACTGTGCCTTGTGGAACAGAGCTTTTCACCGTAGCTGCCTCGGACTTTACTCTGTTGACGACTACTCTCTGTGTTCTGTTAGTGAGGAAATTATAGATCCATCGACCGACTTTTCCTGTTATTCCTTTAGCACGCATTTTGTGCGCTATTACGCCATGGTCACACTTGTCGAAGGCTTTTGCAAAGTCTGTATATATTACATCTGCATTCTTTTTGTCTTCTAGTGCATTTAGGACCTTGTCGTAGTGATCCAATAGTTGAGACAGACAGGAGCGACCTGTTCTAAACCCATTTGCCCTGGGTTGTGTAACTGATGGGTTTCTAGTGGGTGGTGATCTTGCTTCTTAGGACCCTTTCAAAGATTTTTATGATATGGGATGTTAGTGCTATTGGTCTGTAGTTCTTTGCTGTTGCTTTACTGCCCCCTTTGTGTAGTGGGGCTATGTCTGTTGTTTTTAGTAACTGTGGGACGACCCCGTGTCCATGCTCCCTCTCCATAGGATGGAAAAGGCTCGTGATAGGGGCTTCTTGCAGTTCTTGATGAACACAGAGTTCCATGAGTCTGGCCCTGGGGCAGAGTGCATGGGCATGTCATTTATCGCCTGTTCGAAGTCATTTGGCGTCAGGATAACATCGGATAGGCATGTGGTAATCAAATTTTGTGGCTCTCTCATAAAAAATTCATTTTGATCTTCGACTCTCAGTCTGGTTAGCGGCTTGCTAAAAACTGAGTCATATTGGGACTTGAGTAGCTCACTCATTTCCTTGCTGTCATCTGTGTAGGACCGATCTTGTTTAAGTAGCGGCCCAATACTGGACGTTGTTCTCGATTTTGATTTTGATTTGGAAGGGGGAAAAGGAGGGATATGATTTTTTTTATATTTTATTAAAAAACGCAATACATAGTTATACATGTAGACAATGTAAGCAATGAAACGTATCCATTATATATAACAAAAGAAAACTCCACATTCCCTACCATAGCACTAAACTTATACATAAGAACTAAGCTAAAGACAGCCCACAGCTTCATATACAGGTGGGTTTATTACATCCAAAATTGCAGCCATAAACACAATATGCAATATAACCCAAAGAATGTCACAGGTATTGACATTTTACATAAAACTGTATGTACGAAGACATTCTCAATTATCCAAAAATTCTTTACACACTTATTATTGTTGTATATTAAACTTCATATCAAATACATAATACATAAACCTCATAATTACGAAACAGCTTGAACTATATGTGGAGGTAGTATTTTTCAATGTGTGCATCTTGTCAGTGTATAAGTTCACTTATAGTGCTGGCATTTGATTTTATTGAAGTCAAATATCACAGTGTATTTTCGTTTTGTTATATTAGATATTTTTCATTGTCTCATCGCCTCCAAGCCGTGTGGACGAGCTGCGCAGACACTCCTGTTTGAGTTTTTTTGCGCAGTTTACCTGATTGAGCTGCCCCTAGCGTTGGTTGGTGGAAACTTTATTTTCTCCAACATGGCGCTGAATAGCAGAAGAAGAATCAACACTGTCTGCATTGAGATGATCCGTGGTGCTGTCACGGGATCCAACATGGATTTATTATTACCAGCGATCATTCGCGATACCTATGGTATAGCAAATGAGGAGATAAGTGATGTCGCACTCAATGGAACAACAAGAATCTTTGTTAAAATGACGTCTGCACGAGTCTACGAGGCGGTGGTCGACAAGTATCAGGAGACCATCATACCGGTTAATACAGCTGTGTCGGTGAGACTCCATGATGTATCTCGACATTACACTTGGGTGAAAATAAGGAATGTTCCTTTTGAGGCGACTGATTTTGATATTACCAGTGAACTGCATACTTATGGGACGGTTCACGTAGCCACAGCAGGAGATGGGAACTGGACCGTATGCAGGTGCGCTGGAAGGTTCATATACTGTTTAAAATGACTCTTCGACACCCTATTCCTTCATATGTTGTGTTGAAGGAATTACGGACTCAAGTCTATGTAGCGTATTGCGGGGCAACAGCGTACGTGTCGGCTATGTGGGTCATATGACCACATCGCGGCGCAGTGTGGGAACGAAGTGGGTACCCGGCACAACAGCAACGGCAACAGCAGCAACAGCAGCCAGTGGGCGAGGTAGGTGATGAGCGAGAACAGTCTCTTGCTACACCGCCCCAACAACGGTTGTCATGGAGTGAGGAGTGGACAAAGAAAAGGAGCTCGAATCACCAGTTGTAGCGCTACAAGGAGAATCTCAGTCACTGGACATACATAAGGTTTTTGAGGAGGAACTACCTAATAGGGGTGAAGAAGTGGCGGCGTCTTTGGTAAAGGCGTTGGATGACTTGTTAGAGGAGTCGGTACTAGATCAGGTGGAAGACCCAGGCTTAGTTCTGGGGACGTCTGTGAATGAAGGTATGGCAGGAGATGACGGTTTGTCGACGAGAGAGTCTCAAGGATTGAAGGTGCATGCAGTGGAGGTGGAGGTGCATCAGGACGGTGCTTCAGATGTCAAAATGCAGGTGGAGGGCGGGACACGAAAAAGGACTGCAGCATCATCGGATTCTGATGATGTGCTCACTCCTGCCCAACGCGCTGGAAAAAAGTCTTGGGTGGAGGTACAGCAGAGAGGGAATGGTGAACCCAAGGATCAAGGGATTGCAAAGGTGATTCCCAATAATGGGGGGAGGGACAGAGGTGCTGCAAACGAACTGGGGTAAAGTCAATGCCGGGGACAAAAGGAAAACCCATTTGTTGAATTCAAGTGTTTTACTATAAATATTAACGGGTTAAGAGCTGAGAGGAAGCTTAAGTGGTTTAATGAGTATTTGGTGCGATTTGGTGTGGATGTGGTATTCTTACAGGAACATAATTTTAGGCCTGTTATGAGTTGGATATAAAGGGGGCAGTAAAGCAACAGCAAAGAACTACAGACCAATAGCACTAACATCCCATATCATAAAAATCTTTGAAAGGGTCCTAAGAAGCAAGATCACCACCCATCTAGAAACCCATCAGTTACACAACCCAGGGCAACATGGGTTTAGAACAGGTCGCTCTTGTCTGTCTCAACTATTGGATCACTACGACAAGGTCCTAAATGCATAGAAGACAAAAGATGCAGATGTAATATATATCAGACTTTGCAAAAGCCCTTTGACAAGTGTGACCATGGCGTAATAGCGCACAAATGCGTGCTAAAGGAATAACAGGAAAAGTCGGTCGATGGATCTATAATTTCCTCACTAAAAAGAACAAGAGAGTAGTCGTCAACAAGTAAAGCCGAGGCAGCTACGGTGAAAGCTCTGTTCCACAAGGCACAGTATCGCTCCATCTTTTCCTCCCCTCAATCCCATAGCAAAAGTCACCCACACCGTGC
>NC_069399.1:137507707-137525207 GCF_026875155.1 Cherax quadricarinatus | reverse complement strand
ACACACACACACACACCACACACACCCCACACCACACACACACACAAAAACAAACACACACACCACACACACACACACACACACACATGAAGCGTATCGCTAGTGCTCCCAGGATTTAGCGTTTTAGTGGCTGTCCTAAGATATTATTAGCGGTCATCGTACGGAGTGAATAGTGAACATACCTACAAGAGTGTAATAGCTTTCAAGAGTGCGAATAATGTGATGGGATCAAGAATTTTACAATTTAAATTTGAATGAAATTTGAGTGAGGGAGGTAGCAGTCAGCTGATCAGGCTGCTGGCTGCAGTGTTGACACAAAATATCCAAACATTTTAATTGGGTTAACGGTGTGATCTAAATTTTAACAAATAAAATATGTTAGTTGGTTATAGCAGCAGTGTAGTGATAAGGTCATAAAAGATTTGTTTAAGTAAATACTGAAAGTAAGAAAATTAGTCAATCCCCAGCTGTTGGTGTTGTGAATGTAGCTAACATCATCAGACTTGTTATGACCATAATACTGTACTAAAGAAAAAAGAGGGAATACCAATCTTAAAAGAAAAAGAAATAAAAAACTTGAATGCATGATAAAGTTCCTAAAGGGAATTACAAAATTGAAGAGTTGATAGACGACCAGCAGGAACCTCCATTGTTGTGCAGACGACTCACTTGGGCCTATTTGTGGTTAATTTTCGTTAGTGTCTAAAGTCTCAAGTGTCTCGCCCTGCTGGTTGTATGCTATACCTCTCTCTCTCCCCATTTCAGTACCAGGAGATAGATAGTGGTTAGTAAATTATCTAAATTTTCGCCAGGTAAACTCCAGAAGAGTTGTGTAGCCTAGTGAAACCCCCCACCGTTTTTCTGAGGGACAAGCTAGTAAACAAGTACGCACAACAAACACACGTGTGCACCCGTAATTATTGTTATAATAAACATAGTATATATTAATAAGGAATGAGTGAGAAAAAATATCCTATAATCTTCAAAAAGTAAAGTAGCCTAGTGTGCGGAGATCTGGGCCGGGAGAGTACCAGTGAAACAACAGTTAGTTAGTTAGTTTAATATGTTTATTATGCACCCATACCCATCCTGTGGGCGGTAGTCAAAGATTACAGAGGTACATAATTGGTCCAGGGACTGGACTCCAAAGTTTTGATAGCTGAGCAAGTTACAGAGGTAATGAACTCACAATTTACAAAGGTAATGAACTCACAATTTACAAAGGTAATGAACTCACCCAAATTTTCAAAGGTATGAACTCCAGGTAAGTCTGGGGCACAATCATGACAAGTTACAAAGGGGATTTACAGATTACAGAGGTACGTAATGGGTCCAGGGACTGGGGCCCCCCAAAATTTTGATAGCTGAACTAGGTACAAAGGTAATGAGCTCAGAAGTTACAAAGGTAATTGAATTCTGTAGAATGGTTACTTACGTTTATACTTTGGCTACAATCATGAACAAATTAAGAGTAATGAGCAATTCACACTTCCACACCGGTCACAACTGTAATGAGTTATTGGTGCAAATATTGATTGTTGAGTCACACACACACCACACACACACACACAAAAACACACCACACACACACACACACACACACACACACACACGTGGAATAGACAAGGTGGACAAGGACAGGATGTTTTCCCGGGAGGGGGCACAGAAACAAGAGGCCACAATTTGAAAGTTAAGACACAAATGAGTCAGAGAGATAGTAGGAAGTAAATTTTTTCAGTCATAGAGTTGTAGGCAGTGGAATAGCCTAGAAAATGGGCGTAGTGGAGGCAGGAACCATACACATTTTAAGACGAGGTTTGTAAAGTCATGGAGCGGGGAGAGAGAGGGCCTAGTAGCAACCGGTGAAGAGGCGGGGCCAGGAGCTAGGACTCGACCCCTGCAACCACAAATAGGTGAGTACAAATAGGTGAGTACACACACACACACACACACACACACACTTTAGTTTAATATCTTTATGCACCCCATACCCATCCTGGGTATGGGGTACATAATGGTACATAATGGGTCCAGTGACTGGACCCCAAAGTTATGATAGCTGAACCAGTTACAAAGGTAATGAACTCCAGGTAGATCTGGTCACTAATCATGGCAAGTTACAGAGGTAATGAATCAGCAACAACAATAAAGATCTGGGCCGGGAGAGTACCGGTGAAACAAGAACAATAACAAATAGTGTTAACGTAACCCCCCCCTCTTTTTCAAAGAACGACAAGCTAGTAAACACACACACACAAACACAAGTGTACGCAATTAATATTATATAGTATATATTAGTGCATATTAATAAGGAATTGATTGTGAAATTTTTTTTATAATCTTCAAAAGAGTAGCGTAGCCTAGTGTGCGCACGCACACCCACACACCCACACACCCACACACACCCACACACCCACCCACATACCCACCCACAACACCCACACACCCCCCCACAACCCACCCACACACCCCACACCCCCCACACACACCCACACCCACCCACACACCCACACACACCCACACACACCACACACAACCCACACACACCCACACACACCCACACACACCCCACACACACCCACCCACACCCACCCACACACTCACCCACACACCCACCCACACACCCACCCACACACCCACCCACACACCCCACCACACACACCCAACACACAGCACACACACACACACACACACACCCACACACCCCACACACCCACACAACCCACACACACCCCCCCACACACCCCCCACACCCCCAACAACCCCCACAACCCACCCCCACACCCCCACACCCCCCCACACACACACACGCAACACACACACAACACACACACACACACACACACACACACACACACACACACACACACACATATTGCCAGACTCACACATACACTCCCCCCCTCCCCCACCGACATCTCACTCCTTCACCTGATCCCTCCCCTCCCTCTTTCACCCTCCCCCTCCCCACCTCTCCCTCACCCACTTACCCACTTGCTTCACTCTCCTTCCCACTCCCCCTCCCCACTACTCTCCCATATAGCCACAGTTCCTCCTCTACCTCCCCCCCCCACACTCTGACATATACAATACTAACCTAACATACAGAATTACATAGGTTTCCCACTCTGAGACAATCAGGATAAAACAAAAATGGGTTGCCAGAGAGCAACAAGAAAACCCAAGGGACAGGAGGAGGAAACTGCAAAGGAAGATTGGGCAGCAGAGCTCACAAAAAGGGAACAAGAATGGGAAAAGAAACTAGAAGAACTTAGCATGAGAATGGAAGAGAGGATAGACATGGAAAGCAGAAGTGGGAGGTGAAAGTCAAAGCAGCAGAGGCCAGGATACAGAGTTAGAGAGGAACTGGAAATTCTGAAACAGCCTAAAGAACTAAAGAACATTTTGGATTGACAACAGAGACCGCTACCTCAGCCACAAATAAGGGGACTGTAGGGAAAGAAGGAGCAAAACTGCATCTAGAAGCTCTATCAGTGGAGACTGTAGTAAATGAAAGAGCTAAGCTATATGTGGAGGCCTAAAAGACCACAACAGAGCCCAGGGAAAGCCGAGAAGGGAAAATGACAGGCCACTGAGCCCATGTACGTAGCTAGTGAAACTGAAGAAAGGAAAGCTGCAATGGAGGAAATCAAATTGAATGAGGGGATACACAGGGATATGCAGTGGGAGAATGAAAGGGTGAGGTCAGTCTTTGTGTATGGGCTACAGGAAGTTGAAGGGGAAACATATGAAGCAAGAAAACAAGGGGAAAAAAAAGCAATTGAAAGCATCATGAAAGTAATCGGAGAAGACGACATGACCCAGCTGGAAAATTTTCGGAGAATATGGGGGTTTGTAAAAAAAAGAACCCGGCCAGTGAAAGTGACCTTCAAGGCAGAATCGACTCAGAACAGGAAACTGCAGGAAAAACCACGATTAAGGGACATGCCGGCATACAGGAAGGTGTATCTCGACCGCGACAGAACACAAGACGAAAGGCGGAAACTGAGAGAGATGGTACAAAGGCGAAAGGAGGAAAGAGAGGGGATGGAGAAGACAGACAGGAGATCCCAGACACAGGAAGAAGATCAAATACAACCTCCCTCACAGCTTCCTATAGAAGCCTCCCAACCAGGTCAACCCCAGTGCAGCCAAACACTCTAAACCAAAAACACCCATTGCCATATCCAATGCCCCCACCCACTACATTACAAACTTCCACCCCCACAGCAACCACCCATAGTTCTTATCAGGTCTCCCACTTCCCCAACCCCAATACACCTCCCAGACACAGTCTTAGAAAAAAAGTTGAAGGTATGGTATACAAATGCAGAGAATAACAAATAAGTATGAGGAGTGGCACGAAAGAATCAAGGAGACATCCCCAGACATAATAGCACTCACAGAAACAAAACTCACCAGAAGAATAACAGATTCAATCTTTCACCCGGATATCAAATCTTCAGGAAAGACAGAGGGAGGAGAGGGGAGGAGGAGTTGCAACTGCTCATTAAAAGCCAGTGGGTTTTGAGAAAATGGAAGGAATGGATGGCATGGGTGAAAGGGACTACTTAGTAGGAACAATCCAGTCTGAGGGACATAAGGTGATAATTGCAGTAATGTACAACCCACCACAGAACTGCAGGAGACCAAGAGAAGAATACGATGAGAGCAACAGAGCCATGGTCGACACACTAGCCGAGTGGCCAGGAGAGCACACGTGGGGGGAGCAAAGTTACTAGTTATGGGTGATTTCAATCACAAGGAGATTAACTGGGAAAAACCTGGAGCCCCATGGGGTTCCGAAACATGGAGAGCCAAGATGATGGATGTAGTACTGGAAAACCTCATGCATCAACAGTTAGAGACACTACCAGAGAGAGAGGAGAAGATGAACCAGCAAGACTGGACCTGTATTCACCTTGAGTAGTTCAGACATCGAGGATATCTTGTATGAAAGGCCCCTGGGAGCTAGTGATCATGTGGTTCGTGTCTTCGACTACATAGTTGAGCTCCAAGTGGAGAGAGTAGCAGGAATAGGGTGGGAAAAACCAAACTACAAAAGGGGAACTACTCAGGCATGAGGAACTTCCTTCAAAACATTCAGTGGGAGAGGGAACTGACAGGAAAACCAGTACAAGAAATGATGGACTATGTGGCAACAAAATGCAAGGAGGCAGAGGAGAGGTTTGTTCCCAAGGGAAACAGAAATAATGGGAAGAACAGAACGAGTCCTTGGTTCACCCAAAGGTGTAGGGAGGCAAAAACTAGGTGTACTAGAGAATGGAAAAGGTACAGAAGACAGAGAACTCAGGAAAATAAAGAGATTAGCCGAAGAGCCAGAAATGATATGCACAGATAAGAAGGGAGGCTCAGCGACAATATGAAAATGACATAGCATCGAAAGTCCAAGACTGACCCGAAGCTGTTGTACAGCCACATCAGGAGGAAAACAACAGTCAAGGACCAGGTAATCAGACTGAGGAAGGGTGATGGGGAATTCACAAGCAACGACCGAGAGGTATGTCAGGAGCTCAACACGAGATTTAAAGAAGTATTTACAGTGGAAACCATAGGACTCCAGGAAATCAGAACAGGGGGTACACCAGCAAGTGCTGGATGAGGTACATATAACCAAGGAGGAAGTGAAGAAGCTGCTATGCGAACTTGACACCTCAAAGGCGGTGGGACCAGACAACATCTCTCCGTGGGTCCTTAAAGAGGGAGCAGAGATATTGTGTGTCCATTAACAAAGATCTTCAACACTCATTTGAAACGGGCAACTCCCTGAGTATGGAAGATGGCAAATGTAGTCCCAATTTTTAAAAAGGGAGACAGACATGAGGCACTAAACTACAGACCTGTATCTCTAACGTGTATAGTATGCAAGGTCATGGAGAAGATCATCAGGAGGAGAGAGGTGGAGCACCTGGAAAGAAACAAGTGTATAATTGACAACCAGCATGGTTTCAGGGAAGGAAAATCCTGTGTCACAAACCTACTAGAGTTTTATGACAAGGTGACAGAAGTAAGACAAAGAGAGAGAGGGTGGATCGACTGCATTTTTTTTGGACTGCAAAAAGGCCTTCGACACAGTTCCTCACAAGAGGTTACTGAAAAAGCTAGAAGATCAGGCACACATAACAGGAAAGGCACTGCAATGGATCAGAGAATACCTGACAGGGAGGCAACAACGAGTCATGGTACGTGACGAGGTGTCAGAGTGGGCGCTTGTGACAAGCGGGTTCCACAGGGGTCAGTCCTAGGACCTGTGCTGTTCTTGGTATAATGTGAACGACATAACAGAAGGGATAGACTCAGAAGTGTCCTTGTTTGCAAATGATGTGAAGTTAATGAGAAGAATCAAATCGGATGAGGATCAGGCAGGACTACAAAGAGACCTGGACAGGCTGCAAGCCTGGTCCAGCAACTGGCTCCTTGAGTTTAACCCTGCCAAATGCAAAGTCATGAAGATTGGGGAAGGGCAAAGAAGACCGCAGACACAATATAGTTTAGATGGCCAAAGACTGCAAACCTCACTCAAGGAAAAAGATCTGGGGGTGAGTATAACACCGAGCATATCTCCTGAGGCGCACATAAATCAGATAACTGCTGCAGCATACGGGCGAAAGGCAAACCTACGGATAGCATTCCGATACCTCAGTAAGGAGTCGTTCAAGACACTGTATACCATTTACGTCAGGCCCATAGTGGAGTATGCAGCACCAGTTTGAAATCCACACTTAGTCAAGCACGTCAAGAAATTAGAGAAAGTGCAAAGGTTTGCAACAAGACTAGTCCCAGAGCTACGGGGATTGTCCTACGAAGAAAGGTTGAGGGAAATCGGCCTGACGACACTGGAGGCCAGGAGGGTCAGGGGAGACATGATAACGACATATAAAATACTGCGCAGAATAGACAAGGTGGACAAAGACAGGATGTTCCAGAGATGGGACACAGACACTAGAGGTCACAATTGGAAGTTGAAGACTCAGATGAATCGAAGGGATGTTAGGAAGTATTTCTTCAGTCATAGAGTAGTCAAGTCGTGGAATAGTCTAGAAAGTGAAGTAGTGGAGGCGGGAACCATACATAGTTTTAAGGCGAGGTATGATAAAGCTCATGTAGCAGGGAGAGAGAGGACCTAGTAGCAATCAGTGAAGAGGCGGGGCCAGGAGCTATGACTCGACCCCTGCAACCACAAATAGGTGAGTACAAATAGGTGAGTACACACACACACACACACACATGCACATATGTGGTAATGCTTTATTTACAGCTAGCAAAGTCAGGGTATTTCTCCAGAATGGTCTGTAATATACCACTGTGGATAAAATACTTAGCCATTTCTTGAACACTTCTGAGTGAGTTGTTTCTAAATTCATTAATTTTATCGCACTCCAATACATAATGACGCAGGGTGTGACAATAATCCATCTGGCAAAGTTTACATTTCGTTTGGTCTACATCTGGTGGTGGTGATTTAACCTGCCAAAGATACTTGTAACCCAGCCGGAGCCGGGCGGTAGTGACATCCAAGAGTCTGCTTATTTTTGTTGGATGCACCATAGACATGTGGCTCCTCCTGCATGATAGAATGATGATAGATGGACTCACTGGTGTCAATCTCCCTGAGCCTTAAGTCCATAAAATTCAGCTGAAGTTCTTTTCGTATTATTGTTCTCAAACTACTACCTGACAAGCCAAGATTGTAATCTACTCCCTCTTTGAAAGCATGCAGCTTAGCCAATTTATCAGTTCTATCATGCATCTGAAGACCAATGTGAGATGGAATCCACAGCATGTGCACTCTGACTCCACTGTCCACAATCCTACCATACCTGTGTCTGGCTTCTGACACAAGCATGCCACAATTTATGCTTAATGAGTTGAGAGCATTTATGGATGACAGAGAATCAGTTACAATTAAACTGTCAATCTTTGATACATAGATGCATTTCAGTGCAAGGAGTATGGCAAACAGTTCTGTCTGAAGGGTAGAGGCCCAATTATTGATGCGTGCTCCAATTTCTTTAAGAGAGCCATCACTCTGTACGACAACAGCAGCACTACCAGCTGCACCAGTGGATTGGTGAACAGAACCATCAACGTAAATAATTTGCGAGAGTGTGTGCTGTGTGACTAAGTTATCAATACAGCTTAAGGCCTCATGTTGGCTTCAAGGCGAAGTTTTGGTTGTGATTTAAGAAGTAGTTTGGGGGGAAATGGAGGAATGGTAGTTTGGAATGGGGTAATATTCCATGGAGCGGAGAAGTGCCGCTGTTGCCTTACTGACATAGATCATGTATCTGATTCATGCGGAGGTCGGTTCCAGTCTTTTCGATCCATCTGGAGGAGTGTTCACCAGTGCTGAGGAAAGTTTGGAGGGCTTCTGTGCAGGGGTTTGAATGAGCTTGCCTGAGCATATTAACCCCAATTAGGATATTTCTTTCAGTAACACGATCTCTGATGCTTGGAATATCAAGTTCTTTTTGCATATTTAAAATTTTGGCAGTACGAGGGCATCCTAGGATGATCCTCATTGCTTCGTTCTGCAGTTTTTCCAGCCCTCCAAGCTTCCAGTCAGACACAAGAGCAAGTAGTGGCGCAGCATAATCAACCAATGATCTAATATAAGCAAGATACATCATTTTCACAATTTTAAACATTAGCACCATACCTGGGGTGAAGCCCTGCCACAACTCTAAGTGCTCTTAGTCGTTCTTTGTATTGGCGACAAAGTCTTGTTACAACAGGTCCAAGTAGTGGAACCTCAAAGCCTAGATACCTGTATCTGCTTACATATTCTAGAAGAGACCCATCATGCAATTGGATCTGACGAACTGTGCCTCTCTGTCGAGGAGGACGCCTATTGAGTATCTTTGTTTTTATCAGTAGAGATTATCAACCCCAGGTCCTGACACGAGGCTAGTACATGATTAAGAATGTTTTGGGTGTTGGAGAATCCGGTGGTGTGAATCATTATATCATCAGCAAAACTGATCACATAATTATGGGGCTGACTAGGCATAGCATTAAGTAATGCATTAATTAGAATATTGAACAGTGTGGGACTGAGCACACCTCCCTGTGGGGTCCCTAATTCAAAGTCTTTAGTTACACTTCTATGTCCCTGGAACAACACAGACGATTTTCTGTTGGACAGGTAGCCTTTAATCCAGCGGAGAAGCCATCCTCCAACATCCATTCTGGCAAGTTCACTAATTATTACATGTCGGTTGGCTACATCGAAAGCGGATTTAAGGTCAAGGAAGGTAGTGTAGGAGCTGTCAGTGTGCAGGGTGAGAAAGGTGGCTATGCACTGATGCACGCTTCTTCCATGCATGAAACCATGTAACCGGGGAGACAAAAATTGTTTGATTCTGTACATGAGACGATTAAGAATCATTCTCTCAAATGTTTTACACAAGCAGCTAGTAAGAGATATTGGGCGAAATGCATTTTGTTGATTGGGCTTAGGAATTGGAATGATGAGGCTGTTGGTCCAAGATTGAGGGAGCTCCCCAGTTACATAGCTCATGTTATATAATTCAAGTAATGGATTACCTGGTACTTGACACAGCAATCTGAGTATGTTGTAAGTAATACCATCCTCACCAGGCGACGTGGAGTTGCCCTTAGTTAGCGCTGCATCAAGTTCATAATTAGTGAAAGGAATGTTGCAATCATCTGCCTTACTGAGCATAAAGCAAACAAGTCTCTCCCTTGCATCATATTTGTCATTTAATTTTGCCTGTGTGGTACTGGGAAGATACAGGGTACAGACCATAATTATAAACTTTAAAAAGAATCAATCATGCATACATAAAGTATTACATAACGTCTGACCCATGACAAAGGCTCAATACAATAGAAAGGGATATATATTTATATGTATATATGCACACACACCCACACACCCACATCCACACACACACACCCACACGTACACACAAAATTTTTCACAAAATCACATTTATCAGATGCACTGTGGGACATGGGGTCATCCCTGTCTAAGGCCTCTACCCCTTGCAATTTCCCTCCCATACACCCATTAATCTGTATCCTCATTTCTCGCCCCTTGTACAACGTATTTACCCACTCTACTATTTCCTCCCCAAAACCCTGTCTCCTAAGTATAACCTGCAAAGCTCCCCTTTCCACTCTATCATATGCTCCCTGCCAATCTAGAGCCAACAAAGCCGCCCCTCCACCCCCACCCTTAGCTTCCACAAAACTTCTCAGTATCCCATGTCCTTCAATCATCGACCTTCCCGGCAACCCAAACTGAGATTTTGACACCACCCTCCCCACAACACATTTGAACCTATTACCTAAAATTTTTGCAAACACCTTATAGTCTGCACACATCAGTGATATGGCTCGGTACTCCCGAAGGGTGGGCTGCCCCTTGACCTTCGGGACCAACACTACAACTGCTGTTACCTGCTTCTCCCCCAACTTACCCTTCTCCTTCATACGATTAAATAACCTAACTATAAATTCCTTTATCAACGTCCAATGTTGTAAATAAAATTCTACCGGGAGACCGTCAATACCGGGAGCTTTCCCCTTCCTCATTCCCCTTAACGCATTCTCTATTTCCTCTGCCGTAATAGTCCCACCCAAAGCCTTTCGATCACTATTTCCTAAATTACACGTCACATACGTACACACCTTGTCCAACGCCACGTCACCCACCCCCCCACTGTTCCAGTACTTCTCGTACCAAGCCTCCGCATATGCACACATCCCCTTCGTGGTTCGTATCTCCTGCCCTACTCTATAATTCCCAACCATCTCCGTTACCTCTAAACATGGTATAGCTGTCACTGCCTGCCTTTGCTTTTGATGCCGCAAAACACACGCTGACGGCTTGTCGCCCCAAAGCACTTCCTCCACCCCTGCCTGCACCCTTACAGCTTGAAACCTTTCATTTTGCAACACCCTCAACCTTCCCTTTATTTCAGCTATTTCATCCATAGGAAAATTATTCCCACCCACCCCCTCCCATAGCAACCTCTTAACCTATCCTCTAAATAGTTAGCCAGTCCATATTTTAAATTATTAATACGTTTTCCCTCTCTCACATAAAACTTTCTAATCCTTTCCTTTGCGACACTATCCCACCATGTCACAATGTCATCCACTCCCTGTTCTTCCACACTAAGCTCCCTCCATAGGACTGAAAACCCCTCCAACCCCCCCTCATCACCTAACACACTTATATTTAATTTCCAATAACTTCTACATATGTCCGCGAGCGTCCCCCACCCAACCTCCACCACCACTGCCCTATGATCTGACATTGTAGCCTCAACAGTACTGAAAGATTTCACATCCACTCCCTGAGAAAGGTACACTCTATCTAGTCTTGCAGCATAACCACTCCTAACAAACGTATATTCAGTCTCCCACACCGCCCCCCCAAAGGCATCACGTAACCTAACATCCCTTAATAAATCCCTAAGAGCTCATTACCTCTGTAACTTGCTCAGCTATCATAACTTTGGAGTCCAGTCCCTGGACCCATTATGTACCTCTGTAATCTTTTGACTACCGCCCACAGGATGGGTATGGGGTGCATAATAAACATATTAAACAAAACAACGCCCACAGGATGGGTATGGGGTGCATAATAAACATATTAAACTAAAGTGTGTGTGTGTGTGTGTGTGTGTGTTGTGTGTGTGTTGTGTGTGTGTGTGTGTGTGTGTGTGTGTGTGTGTGTGTGTGTCTGTCTGTCTGTCTGTGTGTGTCTGTGTGTGTACTCACCTATTTTGTGGTTGCGTGCGTGTGTGTGTGTGTACTCACCTAGTTGAGGTTTGCGGGGTCCGAGTCCGAGCTCCTGGCCCGCCTCTTCACTGATCGCTACTAAATCCCTCCTCCCTGAGCCGTGAGCTTTATCAACCTTTTTCTAAAGCTATGTATGGATCCTGCCTCCACTACATCGCTTCCCAAACTATTCCACTTACTGACTACTCTGTGGCTGAAGAAATACTTCCTAACATCCCTGTGATTCATCTGTGTCTTTCAGCTTCCAAATGTGTCCCCTTTTTACTGTCCAATCTAAATTTTTTGCACCGTCTTCCCCTTTAATTTTTTTGGGTTTTCGCCCCCTTCCCTTTCCTGCCCCAAGTGCAGGTTATTTTTAACCCCCTTTAGGAATTCTTGTTTTTTCTTTTTTCCTTTGATTTTTAGTTCTTCCTGCGGGCTTGGGGTTTCCTTTCCCCTTTTCCCAAAAGGGGTTTTTTGGGTGAAGGGCCTGTGATTCCTTTTTAAGGGGGCCTTTTCAGTTTCTGGCGAATTGAGGTTTTTGGTTGAGGGGTTTTTAAATTCCGGTTTTCCCACCCGATCTTTTTCCTTGAGGGGGGTTTTTATTCCGTCCCAACGTCTTTTGGGGCCCCTTTGCCCCCCCTTTCATTTTTTTTGGGGGGGTTTTAATCCAACCAAATTGGGGTCGGTCTGCAGTGCCCCGATCCCTTTGTATTTCCCCTGGCTTGTCATTTTAATTTTTCTAACTTTCACGTTTGAAAGGGAATCAACCCTTCCTCGTCCTATGCACAGGGCCCTGGAAAGGGCCCCCGGGGCCCCCCGGGGGGGGGCCCCCTTGGCACGTAAGCCCCCCCTTGTTTCCCCCCAATTACCCTAAAATTTGTTTCCCCCCTGTTTTCCCCTGTTGGGTTTTCCCCATTTTTGCCCTTTTTTTTTTCTTTTTTTCTTTTTTTCCCCCCCCCCTTTCTTTTTTTTTTTTTTCCCTTTTCCTTTTTTTTTAAAATTCCCCTTTTTTTTTTTTTTTTTTTTTTTTTTTTTTTTTTTTTTTATTTTTTAATTTTTTTTTTTTTTTTTTTTTTTTTCTTTTTCCTTTTTTTTTTTCTCTTTTTTTTTTTTTTTTTTTCCCTTTTCTTTTTTTTTTTTTTTTTTTTAAATGGGTTTTGTTTTGGGGTTGGGGGTTTTGTTGTGGGGGTTTTTTTTGGGGTGGGTTTTTTGGGGGTTTGTTGTGTGTGTGTTGTGTGTGTGGGGGTGTGTGGGGGTGGGGGGCCCCTTTTTTTTTTTTTTTCTTTTTTGGGGGGTGGTGTAAATTCTCTTTTTTAAATTTTTCATATTGTCCCTGAAAAAGTAAAAATTCTCAAATTTTTATTTGAAACTTGTTTTTTTTTCCCTCATTAAACTTTTGGGGGCCATTTTTTTGGCCAATTTACCCTTTAAGCATTTTTTGCTTGTCTTTAACCGCCCCTACCGGGATTTCTTTATTTTAATTTGGAGTTCATTCCTTTTAAATTGTGAGTTCTTTCCCTTTTGAAAATTGGGTTCTTTCCCTTTTGAAATTGTAGTTAAAATTTTCCCCCGGGACCTTTGTATCCTTTTTGATCCGCCCCGGTTATTGTAATTTTATTAAAAAACGATGGGGGGTGTGGGGGGGGTTTTGTTTTTGGGGGGTGTGTTTTTTTTTTTTGGGGGGGGTTGTGTGTGGTGGGTTTGGGGTTTTTTTTGGTGGTGTTTTTTTTTTTGGGGGGGTTGGTGTGTGTGGGGGAAAAAGGGATGTTTTGCCCCAAAACTAAAAAAAACCCTTTGGGGGGGGTGTGAAGTTTTTAAAAATTTTGTATTACTTTAAAAAAACCCTTTTATTATTTTTTTTTGTATTTTTTTTTAATTTGAAAATTGTGATTTCATTACCTTGTACCTGTTCACCCATCAAAATTGGGCCCGGTCCCGGCCCCTTGTAAACCCCTTATTTAAATCCCTTTTTAACTTGTCATGATTGTGATAGACCTACCTGGAGTTTTTTTTGTAAATTGTGAGTTCATTTTTTTTGTAAATTAATTCATTACCTCTGAAATTGCTCGCTGTCAAAACTTTGGGCCCAGCCCTGGCCCCCTTTGTCCTCTGTAATCTTTTGACCCCCCGGATGGGTATGGGGTGTTTAAAAATTTAAACAAACTAATTCTACCGCTACATAACCCTTTAACTTTACAGACATACCCAAGGCCTTTAAAGTTTCCCCCCCGTTCCCCCATCATTTTACAACTCCAGGCTTGAATTTACTTGCACCTTTAGGTGCTTCTTTTTTCCCCCCCCCTTCTTCCGGGGCCCCCTTATGGCTACCCACCCCACCCAATCTTCAATTCAGTCAGGGTTTTTTCCCCAGGCCCTTTTGCAGGGGGAAGGACGTAAACAGAATCTATGTAGCCGCCCCCTTTCTCGGACTAGTTACACATATCTTGATCAGATGTTTCCCCCGATGAACCCCACCTCCCCCTGAGAAAGGTTTTAAAGATTAAAAGGAGACTCCAAACCCCAAACACGTCTGTACTTGTGCTCCTCCCTTTTCCACAGGGGACGAACCCGTCAGGCAGTTGGGGGGGGGACTCCAATCACCACCAGTCCGTGTGCCCCCATCCCCTATCTCGCTCCACAAAACACCAAAGCCCTCCCTCCCATGTTTGTTCCTTACCTGCCACCCTTTAAGCAGGGGGCTGCGACGTCCCCCACATCCCGGCCTGTCTTCGCTTGTCACAGGGCGTGCTATGTGATCATATCACACATAGGGGGCACAGTCGTTTTCCTGGGTAATTACCCTTCCCGCGTCCTGAAAACTTGTGATGACATGGATGGGGCAGGGAAATTGCGAGAGCATGGAAAATATACACAAACACTGATCTCTGGGGTGAAAAAGACTCGCCTCGAACCTTGACAGGTAGCGTGCTTTACCCAATCTACCCCATGGTCAATACCGGGTGTAGCATGGCTACACGTTTGATCCAAACGCCAGCTTTCAGGGAAGGTTCAGCTTTTTAAAACTATCCCCCGCATCATCGCCTTTTAAAAAGATTTTAACAAAGCAAGGAAAGCAAGAGATGCAAATATACACAAACATGATCCTGGCTCTCGCGAATTCTTGCATTGTTCAAATTCTATAAGGGGGATGCATGCAGGGGATGAGTTTAAAAAACTTAAAGCCCTTTTCCCTGAAAGTGGCTGCCTTGGATCAAACGAGTAGCGCATGTACACGCCGGTATTGGTCCAGTGTGGGTAGATTTGGGAAAACATGGTTCCTTGTCCTAAGGGTTTGTAGGTTCGGGCCCTTCAGCCCGAATCGTGTTTGTTATATTCGCATGCTCTCGCGAATTCCTTGCATTTTTCAAATTTTCCCAGTAAGGTGAGCATGCAGGGGAGGATAAAAAGTGTAAGCCTTCTCTGAAACTGGCTGCCCTTTGGGCAAAAGGTAGGCATGGGACCGCCAAGGAAATTTGGGCCAGTGTGGGTAGATTGGTAAAGCACTGGTACCTTGTCCTAAGGTTCGTAGGTTCGGTTCCTTCGCCAGAGATCGTGTTTGTGTAATTTCGCTGCTCTCGCGAATTCCTTGCTTGTTAGATCTTATAAGGCTGATGCATGCAGGAGATGGAGAAAAATGTAAGCCTTCTCCAAAGTGGCTGCCTTTGGGTCAAACGTGTGTGCATGTACACGCCAAGGTATTTGGCCAGTGTGGGTAGATTGGGAAAGCATGGTCCTTGTCCAAGGTTCGTAGGTTCGAGTCACCCTTTAGCCAGAGATCGTGTTTGTGTATATTTTTGATCTCTCGCGAATTTCCCTTTCATTGTTAAAATTTGTAATGATGCATGAGGGGGTGAAATGAAAAGCTGTAAGCCTTCTCCCGAAAATGGCTGCCCTTTGGGTCAAAAGTGTGGCATGCTACACCCAAGGTATTGGTCCCGTGTGGGTAGATTTGGTAAAGCACTGGGTTTCCTTGTCTAAGGTTTGTAGGTTTGAGTCTCCCTTTAGCCAAAGTCGTGTTTTGTGTATATTTTACATGCTCTCGCGAAATTCTTGCATTTTTTAAAACTCTGTAAGGTGATGCAGCAGGGGATGAGATGAAAAGTGTAAGCCTTCTCCCTAAAAACTGGCTCCTTGGATCAACGTGTGCGTTTCTACCGCCAAGGATTGGTCCGTGTGGGGGAGATTGGAAAGCACTGCTCCCTTTTCCCCAAGGTTCGTAGGTTCGGTCTCCTTCAGCCAGAATCAGTGTTTGTGTATATTTTTCAGCTCTCGCGAATTCCTTGCATTGTTCAAATCTCTAGTAAGGCTGATGCATGCAGGGGATGAGATGAAAAGCTGTAAGCCTTCTCCCTGAAAGCTGGCTGCTTTGGATCAAACGTGTAGCGCATGCTACACGCCAAGGTATTGGTCCAGTGTGGGTTAGATTGGTAAAGCACTGCGTACCTTGTCCTAAGGTTCGTAGGTTAGAGTCTCCTTCAGCCAGAGATCAGTGTTTGTACTAGGATGGTATTGGGTGCCTCAAAGTCATTTTGAGGTTGAAAGAACCCTCTGGAAAACCAGCATAGGCTCCAGCCGCCCACGTACCATGTTGTGCATAATGCACCGTCCCATACTTCTCAAAAACTTTCCTTATATCCGCCTCGTCCGCCTCAAAGGGAACTTTGCGTAACTTGGACCACGTATAATGCCGTGAAACATCTATCATTCTTACACTGACAGCTGGTGTGACGTTAAGACTCACGTCCTGAAACTGGTGACTAACGATTCATAAACCGTTGCTGATAGTAGTTTGACGAAAATTCGTTGTCCTCCGTTCCAATGCTACACCATACAAGTCACTATCTTGTACTCCATAAGTCTCCCGTATGATCTTTGGCAATAAGACTTGCGCAGAACTGGGCGTTATCGTTCCTTTAAGTAGCTCGATGCCTACAGTATTTATCCTTCGTCTCAGACTAACTGCCATCTTGACGATCACAGTGCACCTAAGTTGTTAGCCGAGGTGTGACAGCACACTTCACACCACTGCAGCCAGGTAACTGACAAGGGAGCTCGCCTACAAACAGCAAAGGGGTGCAGAGCACAACCGCACTCTACCGTGGTCAGGCAGCGAATGTGATATACACATGTGGGACGCTCTTTATGACAGATATATCTAGCCAGTTTATAGACGCATTCCTTTTGTGTCTGAGATTTTTGTATATGGGTTTATTGTAACTGTAATGAGTCGGTTTTGAGATCTAAGCTGTTTTCTTTGTATGTTTATTTGTATTTTGGTATATGTAAATCTGTAATGTTAGGGATAAGTATGTAGATGTTCTAGCAGGATTATGATGTTAGGTTTTGGTTTATTGATTAACGAGAAGGCTGGAAGTAACTGTTACATTTTCTCGTATATATTCTTTTCAATTGTAATGAGTCTTTGTCATATGTCATGTTATATGTAAAATTTATATGTAAGTTAGGTTTTTGAGTCATTGAATGTTTATATATGTTAGTTCATGACCCTGTTACTGTGTTTATTTGTAGCTATGTCCTTGTCGTAAGTTATTGTTGTATGTTATACAGCTAAACTTGCAAGTATCTATTTACTTGCAATTTGTTAGTTTATTTTGTGTTGGGTTTCTTATGTCAATGGCCCCCGAACCTTCAGGATTGAGATCCAAAATGTTTCCTTTATTTTATTTTTTATGTATACTGTTTGGTTTTAAATAAAAAAAAA
>NC_069399.1:137486486-137507207 GCF_026875155.1 Cherax quadricarinatus | reverse complement strand
CGTTTTAAAAATTTTTAAAATAGGACTGGCAAACTTTTTAGGGATGGGTTAAAGGTTCTATGGGGGGGGGGGTGGGAATAATTTCCTATGGATGAAATAGCTGAAATAAGGGAAGGTTGAGGGTGTTGCAAAATGAAAGGTTTCAAGCTGTAAGGATGCAGGCAGGGGTGGAGGAAGTGCTTTGGGGCGACAAGCCGTCAGCGTGTGTTTTGCGGCATCAAAAGCAAAGGCAGGCAGTGACAGCTATACCATGTTTAGAGGTAACGGAGATGGTTGGGAATTATAGAGTAGGGCAGGAGATACGAACCACGAAGGGATGTGTGCATATGCGGAGGCTTGGTACGAGAAGTACTGGAACAGTGGGGGGGTGGGTGACGTGGCGTTGGACAAGGTGTGTACGTATGTGACGTGTAATTTAGGAAATAGTGATCGAAAGGCCTTGGGTGGGACTATTACGGCAGAGGAAATAGAGAATGCGTTAAGGGGAATGAGGAAGGGGAAAGCTCCAGGTATTGACGGTCTCCCGGTAGAATTTTATTTACAACATTGGACGTTGATAAAGGAATTTATAGTTAGGTTATTTAATCGTATGAAGGAGAAGGGTAAGTTGGGGAGAAGCAGGTAACAGCAGTTGTAGTGTTGGTCCCGAAGGTCAAGGGGCAGCCCACCCTTCGGGAGTACCGAGCCATATCACTGATGTGTGCAGACTATAAGGTGTTTGCAAAAATTTTAGGTAATAGGTTCAAATGTGTTGTTGGGAGGGTGGTGTCAAAATCTCAGTTTGGGTTGCCGGGAAGGTCGATGATTGAAGGACATGGGATACTGAGAAGTTTTGTGGAAGCTAAGGGTGGGGGTGGAGGGCGGCTTTGTTGGCTCTAGATTGGCAGGGAGCATATGATAGAGTGGAAAGGGGAGCTTTGCAGGTTATACTTAGGAGACAGGGTTTTGGGGAGGAAATAGTCGAGTGGGTAAATACGTTGTACAAGGGGGCGAGAATGAGGATACAGATTAATGGGTGTATGGGGAGGGAAATTGCAATGGGTAGAGGCCTTAGACAGGGATGCCCCATGTCCCACAGTGCATCTGATAAATGTGATTTTGTGAAAATTTTTGTGTGTACGTGTGGGTGTGTGTGTGTGGATGTGGGTGTGTGGGTGTGTGTGCATATATACATATAAATATATATCCCTTTCTATTGTACTGAGCCTTTGTCATGGGTCAGACGTTATGTAATACTTGATGTATGCATGATTGATTCTTTTTAAAGTTTATAATTATGGTCTGTACCCTGTATCTTCCCCGTACCACACAGGCAAAATTAAATGACAAATATGATGCAAGGGAGAGACTTGTTTGCTTTATGCTCAGCAAGGCAGATGATTGCAACATTCCTTTCACTAATTATGAACTTGATGCAGCGCTAACTAAGGGCAACTCCACGTCGCCTGGTGAGGATGGTATTACTTACAACATACTCAGATTGCTGTGTCAAGTACCAGGTAATCCATTACTTGAATTATATAACATGAGCTATTAACTGGGAGCTCCCTCAATCTTGGACCAACAGCCTCATCATTCCAATTCCTAAGCCCAATCAACAAAATGCATTTCGCCCAATATCTCTTACTAGCTGCTTGTGTAAAACATTTGAGAGAATGATTCTTAATCGTCTCATGTACAGAAATCAAACAATTTTGTCTCCCCGGTTACATGGTTTCATGCATGAAGAAGCGTGCATCAGTGCATAGCCACCTTTCTCACCCTGCACACTGACAGCTCCTACACTACCTTCCTTGACCTTAAATCCGCTTTCGATGTAGCCAACCGACATGTAATAATTAGTGAACTTGCCAGAATGGATGTTGGAGGAGGGCTTCTCCGCTGGATTAAAGGCTACCTGTCCAACAGAAAATCGTCTGTGTTGTTCCAGGGACATAGAAGTGTAACAAAAGGGACTTTGAATTAGGGACCCCCACAGGAGGTGTGCTCAGTCCCAACTGTTCAATATTCTAATTAATGCATTACTTAATGCTATGCCTAGTCAGCCCCATAATTATGTGATCAGTTTTGCTGATGATATAATGATTCACACCACCGGATTCTCCAACACCCAAAACATTCTTAATCATGTCTAGCCTCGTGTCAGGACACTGGGTTGATAATCTCTACTGATAAAACAAAGATACTCAATAGGCGTCCTCCTCGACAGAGAGGCACAGTTCGTCACATCCAATTGCATGATGGGTCTCTTCTAGACTATGTAAGCAGATACAGGTATCTAGGCTTTGAGGTTCCACTACTTGGACCGTTGTAAAAAAGACTTTGTCGCCAAACAAAGAACGACTAAGAGCACTTAGAGTTGTGGCAGGCTTCACCCCGGGTATGGTGCTAATGTTAAAATTGTGAAAATGATGTATCTTGCTTATATTAGATCATTGGTTGATTATGCTGCGCCACTACTTGCTCTTGTGTCTGACTGGAAGCTTGGAGGGCTGGAAAAACTGCAGAACGAAGCAATGAGGATCATCCTAGGATGCCCTCGTACTCCCAAAAATTTTAAATATGCAAAAAGAACTTGATATTCCAAGCATCAGAGATCGTGTTTACTGAAAGAAATATCCAAATTTGGGGGTTTAATATGCTCAGGAAAGGGCTCATTCAAACCCCTGCACAGAAGCCCTTCAAACTTTCCTCAGCATGGTGAACACTCCTCCAAAATGGATCGAAAAGACTGGAACCGACCCTCCGCAGAATCAGATACATGATCTATGTCAAGTAAGGCAACAGCGGCACTTCTCCGCTCCATGGAATATTACCCCATTCCAAACTACCTTTCCCTCCATTTCCCCCCAAACTACTTCTTAAATCACACCAAAACTTCGCCTTGAAGCCAAAACTGAGGCCTTAAGCTGTATTGATAACTTAGTCACACAGCACACACTCTCGAAAATTATTTACGTTGAGGGTTCTGTTCACCAATCCACTGTGCAGCGGGTAGTGCTGCTGTTGCCCGTACAGAGTGATGGCCTCTTTAAAAAAATTGGAGCACCATCAATAATTGGGCCCCTTTCTACCCTTCAGACAGAATGTTTGCCATACTCCTTGCACTGAAATGCACTATGTATCAAAGAATGACAGTTTAATTGTAAAAGATTCTCTGTCATCCAAAATGCTCTCAACTCATTAAGCATAAATTGTGGCATGCTTGTGTCAGAAGCCAGACCAGGTATGGTAGGATTGTGGACAGTGGAGTCAGAGTGCACATGCTGTGGATTCCTCTCACATTGGGCTTCAGATGCATGATAGAACTGACAAATTGGCTAAGCTGTATGCTTTCAAAGAGGGAGTAGATTACAATCTTGGCTTGTCAGGTAGTAGTTTGAGACAATAATACGAAAAGAACTTCAGCTGAATTTTATGGACTTTAAAGGGTCAGGAGATTGACACCAAGTGAGTCCATCTATCATCATTCTATCAGCAGGAGGAGCCACATGTCTATGGTGCATCCAACAAAATAAGCAGACTCTTGATGTCACTACCGCCCGCTCCGGCTGGGTTACAAGTTTCTTTGGCAGGTTAAATCACCACCACCAGATGTAGACCAAACGAAATGTAAACTTTGCCAGATGGATTATTGTCACACCCTGCGTCATTAGTATTGGAGTGCGATAAAATTAATGAATTTAGAAACAACTCACTCAGAAATGTTCAAGAAATGGCTAAGTATTTTATCCACAGTGGTATATTAAAGACCATTCTGGAAAAATACCCTGACTTTGCTAGCTGTAAATAAAGCATTACCACATATGTGCATGTGTGTGTGTGTGTGTACTCACCTATTTGTACTCACCTATTTGTGGTTGCAGGGGTCGAGTCATAGCTCCTGGCCCTGCCTCTTCACTGATTGCTACTAGGTCCTCTCTCTCCCTGCTACATGAGCTTTATCATACCTCGCCTTAAAACTATGTATGGTTCCCGCCTCCACTACTTCACTTTCTAGACTATTCCACGACTTGACTACTCTATGACTGAAGAAATACTTCCTAACATCCCTTCGATTCATCTGAGTCTTCAACTTCCAATTGTGACCTCTTGTGTCTGTGTCCCATCTCTGGAACATCCTGTCTTTGTCCCCTTGTCTATTCTGTGCAGTATTTTATATGTCGTTTTCATGTCTCCCCTGACCCTCCTTGGCCTCCAGTGTCGTCAGGCCGATTTCCCTCAACCTTTCTTCGTAGGACAATCCCCGTAGCTCTGGGACTAGTCTTGTTGCAAACCTTTGCACTTTCTTAATTTCTTGACGTGCTTGACTAAGTGTGGATTTCAAACTGGTGCTGCATACTCCAGTATGGGCCTGACGTAAATGGGATACAGTGTCTTTAACGACTCCTTTCGAGGTATCGGGAAAGCTATCCGTAGGTTTGCCTGGCGCCCGTATGCTGCAGCAGTTATCTGATTTATGTGCGCTCAGGAGATATGCTCGGTGTTTTTACTCACCCCCAGATCTTTTTCCTTGAGTGAGGTTTGCAGTCTTTGGCCATCTAAAAATATATTGTGTCTGCGGTCTTCTTTGCCCTTCCCCAATCTTCATGACTTTGCATTTGGCAGGTTAAACTCAAGGAGCCAGTTGCTGGACCAGGCTTGCAGCCTGTCCAGGGCTCTTTGTAGTCCTGCCGATCCTTTATCCGATTTGAAATTCTTCTCATTAACTTCACATCATTTGCAAACAGGACACTTCTGGCACCCCTTCTTTTATGCGTTAAATTTACCAAGAACAGCACGGGTCCTAGGACTGCCCCCTTGGAACCCCTTGTCCAAGCCCCACTCTGACACCTCGTCCGTACCTGACTGTTGTTGCCCCCGGTCAGGTATCTCTATCCATTGCAGTCCCTTTTCCCCTTTTATGTTGCCTGATCTTCTAGCTTTTTCAGTAACCTTTTGTGAGGAACTGTGTCAAAGGGCCTTTTTGCAGCCCAAAAAAAATGCAGTCGTCCACCCCCTCTCCTTGTCTACTTCGTCCCTTGTCATAAAACTCTAGTGGGTTTTGACACAGGATTTTCCCCCCGAAACCATGCGGGTTTAAATTATACACTTGTTTTTTTCCAGGTGCTCCACCCTCTCCCCTGATACTTTCCATGCCCTTTGCATACTATACCTTAGTGAACGGGTCTGTAGTTTAGTGCCTCATGTCTGTCCCCCCTTTTTAAAAATTGGGGACAAATTTTCCATTCCATATCAGGGAGTTGCCCATTTCAAATGATGTTTTTAAAGATCTTTGTTTAATGGCCACACAATATCTCTGCTCCCCTTTTAAGGACCCACGGAGAGATGTTGTCGGTCCCCCGCCTTTGGGGTGTCAAGTTCGCAAGCGTTCTTCATTTCCCCTTGGAAAAGACCCATCCACACTTGCTGGTGACCCCCCTGTTCGATTTCCTGGAGTCCTACTTTTTTCCACGTAAATACTTTTTAATCTCGGTTGAGCCGTGAATACCTCTCGGTCGTTGTTTGGGGAAATTTCCCCATCACCCTTTCCCTCAGTCTGTTTACCGGGTCCTTGATTTTTTTTTTTCCCTCCTGAGTGCTGTACAACAGCCGGGTCATCTTGACTTTTCGTCTATTCTTTTTTCCCATTTTGGGCCTGAGCCCCCCTTTTTATCTGTCAATCATTTCGGCTCTTCGCTAACTCTTTATTTTCCTGAGTTCTCTGTCTTCTGTACCTTTTTCCATTCTCTAGTACACCTATTTTTTTTGCTCCCTACCCCTTTTGGGTGAACCAAGGACTCGTTCTTTCTTCCCATTATTTCTGTTTCCCTTGGGAAAAAAACCTCCCTCTGCCCCCTTTGCTTTTGTTGCCAATAGTCCATCATTTCTTGTACTGTTTTCCCTGTCAGTTCCCTCTCCCCTGATTTTTTAAAGGGAATTCCTCATCCTGAGTAGTTCCCCCTTTTGTAGTTTGGTTTTTCCCACCCTTTTCCGCTACCCTCCATTTGGGACCCAACTATGTATCAAAAGCACAGAACCACAGACACTAGTCCCGGGGGCCCTTTTCATAAAAGATACCCTCGATGTCTAAAACTATCAAGGGAATAAAAAGGTCCAGTCTTGCGGGTTCTCTTCCCTCTCTCTCGGTAGTGTCTCAAATTTGAGCATGGGGTTTCCATACTACTCCCACTTTGGGTCTCCTGTTTTGGAACCCCCATGGGGCCCAGGTTTTCCCAGTTTTAAACCCTTGTGATTGAAATCACCCAAACTAGTAACTTTGCCCCCCCACGGTGCCTCCTGGGCCCCCTTGGGGTAGTGTGTCGACCTGGGTCTGTGCTTATCGATTTTTTTTCTTGGTCCCTGCAGTTCTGTGGTGGGGTTTTACTTACTGCAATTATCACCTTATTCCCTCAGACTGGATTGTTCCTACAATATCCCTTTTCACCCATGCCATCCAAACCCTTTCCCTTTTCAAAACCCCCCCGGCTTTTTAAAAGAGCATGCAACTTCCCCCCCTCTCCCCCCTCTTCTTTCCCCCAAGATTTTATATCCGGGGGGAAAGATTGGGAAACTGTTATTCTTCGGGGAGTTTTGTTTCGTGAGTGCATTATGTCTGGGGGTTCTCCTTATTCTTTCATTCCCCCCTCAACTTTTTGTTATTCCATCTGCTTTTTAACCATACCTTTAACTTTTTTTCTTAGACTTGGTCTGGGAGGTGTATTTGGTTTTGGGGAAGGGGGAGACCTATAAGGGAATTGGGTGGTTGCTGTGGGGGTGGAGTTTTAATTAGTGGGTGGGGGCATTGGATATGGCATGGGGGTTTTGGTTTTTGAGTGTTGGGGTGGATGGGGTTTACCTGGTTGGGAGGCTTCTATGGAGCTGTGAGGGGGGTTGTTTTGATCCTTCCTGGTCTGGGACTCCTGTCGTCTTTTCCATCCCCCCTTTTCCCCTTTTGCCTTTGGGACCATCTCTCTCGTTTCCGCCCTTTTGTCTTGTGTTCTGTCGCGGTCGAGATAACCCTTTCCCGTATGCCGGCATGTCCCTTTAAACGTGTTTTTTCCCGCATATCCTGTTTGGCCCCATTCTGCCTTGAAGGTCACTTTCCTGCCGGGTTTTTTTTTTTTTTACAAACCCCCCTATTCTCCGAAAATTTTCCAGCTGGGTCGTCGTTTCCCGATTACTTTTATATGCTTTCAATTGCTTTTTTTTTCCCCTTGTTTTTTTGCTTCATTGTTCCCCCCTTTAATTCCTGTAGCCCATACACAAGACTGACCTCACCCTTTCATTCTCCCACTGCATATCCCTGTGTATCCCCCCATTTAAATTTTATTTCCCCATTTTCAGCTTTCCTTTCTTCATTTTTATAGCTACTGTACATGGGTCAGTGGCCTGTCATTTTCCCCTTTTCCGGGTTTCCCCGGGCTCGTTTTGGCTTTTGGGGCCTCCACAAAGCTTAGCTTTTTTTTCACAGTCTCCACTGATAAGCTTCAATGCAGTTTTGCTCCTTCTTTCCCCCTACATCCCCTTATTTGTGGCTGAGGTAGCGTCTCTGTTGTAAATCCCAAAATGTTTTTTAGTTTCTTAGGCGTTCGTTTTTCCCATTTCCCTCTTCTAAACTTGTATCCTGGCCTCTGCTGTTTTGACTTTCACCTCCCACTTCCTGCTTTCCATGTCTATCCTCTCTTCCATTCTCATGCTAAGTTCTTCTATTTTTTTTCCCCCTTCTTGCCCTTTTTTGAGCTCTGCTGCCCAATTTCCTTTGCATTTTTCCTCCTCCTGCCCCTTGGGTTTTTTTGTTCCTCTGGCAACCCTTTTTTTGTTTTTACCTGATTGCCAGAGTGGGAAACCTATTAATTCTGTATTTTGGGTTGTTTTGTATATGTCAGAGGTGGGGGGGGGGGAGAGGGGAATGTGGTATATGGGGAGTAGTGGGGGGGGGGGAGTGGGAAGGAGAGTGAAGCAAGGGGGTAAGGGGTGGGGAGGGGTGGGGAGGGGGGGGTGAAAAGGGAGGGGGGGGCAGGTGAAGAGTGAGATTCGGGGGGGGGAGGGGGGGAGTTTGTGTGAGTTGGCAATTGTGTGGGTGTGTGTTGTGTTGTGTGTGTGTGTGTGTGTGTTGTGGTGGTTGCGTGTGTGTGGGGGGGGTGGGGGGGTGGGGGGGGGGTGGGGGGTGTGGGGGGTGGTGGGGGGGGGTGTGTGGGGTGTGTGGGTGGTGGGTTGTGGGGTGGGGGTGTGTGTGGTGTGTGGGGTGTGGGGGGGTTGTGGGTGGGTGTGTGGTGGGTGTGTGGGTGAGTGTGTGGGGGGGGTGGGGGGGTGTGTGGGGGTTTTGGGGGGGGTGTGGGGGTTTTGGGGGGGTGTGGGGGGGGTGGGGTGTGTGTGGGGTTGGGGGGTGTGTGTGGGTTTGGGGGGTGGGGTGGGTGTGGTAGGGGGGTTTTGGGGGGTGTGTGGGGGGGTGTGTGGGGAGGTGTGTGGTGTGTGGGGGGATGTGGGTGGGTGTGTGGTGTGTGTGGGGGTGGGGTGTGTGGGTGTGCGTGCGCACACTGGCTACCTCTCTTTTGAAGATTATAAAAAAAAAATTTCACAATCAATTTTCCTTATTAAATGCACTAATATAATAATAATATAAATTTGGGACACTTGTGTTTGTGGGTTTTTTTCTAGCTTTCGTTTTTTTGAAAAAAAGGGGGGGGGGCACGTTAACACTATTGTTATTGTTGTGTTTCACCGGGACTTCCCGGCCCAGATCTTTTTGTTGTTGCTGATTCATTACCTCTGTAAATTTCCCATGATTTGACCAGATCTACCGGAGTTCATTACCTTTTTAACTGGTTCAGCTATCTAACTTGGGTCCAGTCACTGGGCCATATGTCCTTGTAATCTTTGACTACCGCCACAGGATGGTATGGGGGGCATAAAAATATTAAATAAAGTGTGTGTGGGTTTTTTGTTGTGGTATCACCTATTGTACTCACCTATTGTGGTTGCAGGGGGCGATCCCAGCTCCTGGCCCGCCTCTTCCCCCCGGTTTTAAGGCCCCCTCTCTCCCGCTCATGGCTTTACAAACCCCGCTTTAAAATGTGTATGGTTCCGCCTCCCCTACGTCTTTTCTAGGGATTCCGCTTCAACTCTAGACTAAAAATACTTTCCCCATCCTCGACTTTTTTGGGCTTTAACTTTCCCTTGTGGCCTCTTGTTTCTGTTCCCCCCCTGGGAACATCCTGTCCTTGTCCACCTTGTCTATTCCACGGTGTGTGTGTGTGTGGTGTGTGTGTGTGTGTGTGTGTGTGTTGTGTGTGTGTGTGTTGGGGGTGTGTGTGTGGGTGTGTGGACCAACAATCAATATTTTTTACCAAAAACTCATTTCAGTTGTGACCGGGGGTGGAAGTGCGAATTCTCATTTTTCCCATAATTTTTCAGTTGTAGCCAAAAATAAAACGAAGTAACCCTTCTACGAATTCATTACTTTGTAACTTCAGCTCATTACCCTTTTTTTCCCAGTTCAGCTATCAAAAAATTTGGGGGGCCCGTCCCTGGACCCCTTTACCTCTGTAACTGTAAAAACCTTTGTAACTTTTCATGATTTTGACCAAATTTCCCGGAGTTCATTTCCTTTGTAAATTGTGAGTTCATTTCCTTTGTAAAAATTGTGAGTTCATTACCTTTGTAAATTGTGAGTTCATTACCTCTGTAACTTCTCAGCTATCAAAAACTTTGGAGCCCCAGTCCCTGGCCAATTATGTACCTCTGTAATCTTTTGACTACCGCCCACAGGATGGGTATGGGTTGCATAATAAACATATTAAACTAACTAACTAACTGTTGTTTAAACCCGGTACTCTTCCCCCCGGCCCAGATCTCCGCACACTAGGCAACTTTACTTTTTGAAGATTATAGGATTATTTTTTCTCACTAAATTCCTTATTAATATATACTAATGTTTATTATAACAAATTATTACGGGTGCACACTGTGTTTGTATGTGCGTACTTTTTACTAGCTTGTCCCTCAGAAAAACGGTGGGGGGGGGTTCACTAGGGTACACAACTCTTCTGGAGTTTACCTGGGGGATATTTAGATAATTACTAACCACTATCTATCTCCTGGTACTGAAATAGGGAGAGAGAATGGTATAGCATACACCAGCAGGGCGAGACAAATTGAGACTTTTGAAAACTAACCCCAAAAATTTAAACCCCAAATAGGCAAGTGATGTCGTCTGCACAACAATGGAGGTTCCTGCTGGTCGTCTAAACAACTCCTTCAATTTTGTAATTCCTTCAGGAAACTTATCATGCATTCAAGTTTTTATTTTCTTTTTCTTTTAAGACTTGGTAATTCCCTCTTTTTTCTTATACAGTATTATGGTTATAACAAATCTGATGATGTTAGCTACATTCACAACACCAACAGCTGGGGATTGACTAATTTTTTCTTGTATTCCCTCCATAGTTGACTGACACTTAGGTCAATTAAAATTCATTAGCGCCTGACTGCGGTGGAGTGAGGTTGTGCACAGCACCCCCCTGCTGTTTGTCAGGAGAGCTCTCATAACAACAAAATGGCGCTGAGTATCCGACTAGGATAAACACTGTCGGCGTTTAGCTGCTTCGTGGGGCGATTTCCCCCTCTAACGGCGCAGGTGTTACTTCCGCAATCATCCGGGAAACGTTACGGAGTGCAGGATGATGAGGTTTATGGTGTGGCCCTGAATGGGCCTATCGTCTATTCGTCAAGTTAAATTCGACGGCTGTGTAGAGTCTTTTGGTGACAAAATTTGAGCATGTAGTTTTGATGTAACCCCAGCTGTCAAAGTGCACTCAAAACGTCTCTCGCCACTATCGGGGTGAAGTTGCGAAATGCCCCCTTCGGCTGACGAGGGGATTTTTAGGGAAAGGGTGTTTGTGCTTATGGCCCGTGCATCTGAAACCCCAAGGCAATGGGGGGCAGGTGCGTACATGGACGTCCGGAGGGTACATTCTGCCTCAAAATACACGAGGCACCCGATTCCTCATACGTCTGATGCCGGAGTTTAGGACCCAGTTTTTGGGGCTAGCTGGGCAGCGACGGACATGCAGGTTGTGGGGGGAGTAGCCCATAGGGCAGCGACGTGGGGGGAGGCAGGGGGGGCCCCGGGCGCAAACAGGTGAGCCCAGGACAGGGGGGGATGTCGGGAGGAGAATTCCAAAGGAAATCGGGGAGAGGGCCGTCTTGGATGCATTGTGGAAGGTCTTTTGGTGCATAGGGGGCGTGGCACGATTTTGTGGAGCCAAAATGGCCACTTTGCCGGGAGGGGGGGAGACGGCTAATTCAGCAGGGGGTGCAAGTTAGGAGGAGCTCGACGAGGTTTTAAAAAATTTTCCCTTTCTTCGGGCGAGGATAAGGGTTTGGGCCAGAAATGGTGCCTGAGTTAAAAGGAGAGGTGGCGGGACGGGCACGAAAAGGGAGGGGAGACAACTGCGGCACAGAGAGGATCACCGAGCCGTGCGACGGTCAAGTAGAGGTTGATATTCACGTGAAATTCGGAAGACAGTAGGCGGTGAGAGTGTCACGAGGAAGAGGGGGCTGCGTCAGACTCAAAAGATTCCTGACCCCCGGAAAGGGTCTGGGGGGAGGGAGTATATTTTCGTGACAGCCAGTAAGGGGCACGAAAAGGGGGGGGGGGGTGGTGACAAACCACATGTTGACCCTGGGGAAAAGGGGCCCGGGGAAGGGTGAGAGGGAAAGGATTGGAAGCTTTAGAAAGGCCTTAAATGCAGATGTGAAGTGAAGGGACGTGTACTGGATGAAGGGGGAAATGCTTTCGATTCTCTTACGTCGATACAAGGGGAGTAGTCTTTCTACGGGAAAAAAAATTTTTCAGGAGGGTAAAGTGCTCGGTGGGGGGGTAACGTTTTGACTCTGCCATGGGCACGTTTGAAAGGTGGTGGGGGGTTTAGATAAAGGGGGCGACCCGTTTTGTTGCAAAGACTGAAGGGGGGGGGGGGGGGGGTGTTCGTGTGGATGGGGGGGGGATGGGGCGGGGGAAACCTTTGAAATGTGTATGCCCCCAGTGAAAATATATAAAAGTAAAGAGGGATTTTGTGGTGATGATCGTTTTTGCTTTCCGGGTTACCTGAGGTGGCCATCGTATGGGGACGGAATTGTGTGATCAGGAAGGGGTGGGGAAACCTCGAGGGGGGGGGGCATATTTTTGACAGCATTACGCAATCTAGGGTGGACGTTCTTGAGGGATGTGGTAGGTGGGGGGCTGGGAGGTGGAGCATACTTCTGGGGCATTTTACCGGCTGGGTTAGCAGGTTGTATATATTCAAAAGGGTAGTGTCAAAGTTTTCCCGTACATTGACCTACTTTTCAGATCTAGGCGGTTGTCGTGGAAGAGAGGGGTCTCTGCTTGTATTCTGGGGGATATTGGAAAAAAAATCGAGTCTTTTGGGAAGATGAGGGGGGGTTGGGGGGTTTCGGGAGCGTGGGAGAGATAACTGAGGAGGTAAAGGTGTGGAGGACGTGGTGACGTGGGGGGAGGGTTTTGGCTAAGGACCGGATTCGGCATTTTTGGCGGGGGGGGAAAAAGGGTTTAATTCTTTAAAATTTGGGTTGTTTAATTTATTGGGGGACGGGTTACGGGTTGTTAGTAAAGGGACAGTAGGGGGGTTCTATCCGAGGGAAAACATTATGCTTAAAGAGCGTTGCGGGAAAATTCAGGACGAGCGGTTCAAGCGGTAGAGTAAAGGCGGGGTGGGGAGGGGTTTATGGGGGGTAGGGCCCTCTTCGTTGTGTTGCGAGACAAAAAAAAAACAACGTGCAGGCAACAAACTATTCCCTGTTAGGAGGTTCTTTGGGCGGGGGGGGGGTTTAGGGGGGCGGTAAACCACACTTACGGTGGGATGGGGGGTTTGGGATACGTGGGACGAAAAGTATTGGGGGGGGAAGGGGTAAGGATTAGGGATTTAGAGGGGGTGTGGAAATGTGCCCTGTAGGGTTTGGACACGTATAGGGAAACTTTGGGGGGGGGCATAACTGAGGGGGAAATATGGGGAGCTTTAGGCATGCAAAGGGCAAAGCACGGGAATCGATGGACTCCGGCGGAGTTTTTTCAACAGCATTGGGAGTTAATAAAAAAGGTTTTTTGGTGAGGTTACTGAACTTTATAAGGGAGGGGAAGGTTGGGTGGGAAAACACAACAGCTGTAGTTTTTTTGGTACCGAAGGGTAAGGAACAGCGTTCCTCAGGGATATAGAACAATACATTGTTATGCGCGGGTTAAAAGTTATTTGCAAAATTTTTAGGGGAAAAAGGTCAAGGTGTTGTAGGAGGGTTTTATCGGAAACCCCTTTGGGTTTCCAGGGAGGGCTATGGGGTGGGGCTGGCTTTTAAGGGATTTGGAAGAAAAAAGGGGGGGGGGGGGGGGCGGGTTGGGGTTTCATAACTGGCAAGGGCTTTTGATGGGTGGAGGGGAGGCGTTAGACTATCCTTTAAAAAAGGGTATGGGAGGAAATAGTGGGATGGGTAGAGGCGTTGTAAGAGGGGGGAATGGGAAGTCAGATAATGGAAATTTGGGGAGATTGTCATGGGGAGAGTTCTTAGAACAGGGGGGTCCTATGTCACGCTTTTATTTGCATGCATACAACCCCCTTTTTTAGAATGGTGGAGCGCCAAGGCTTTGAAGGGGGTTGGGGGGGACTGGGGCTTTTTGGCCCGTTTCATAGGGTATGGGGATGATACTACGATTGGGTTGAGAAGGGGGTGTCCATAAAAGCCTTTTATGGAGTGGTGACAGTTTTCATGTGCAATGTAGAGGGGGGGGAAAACGGAGAAGTCCCCTGGTTAGGGGTTAGGGAAATTTGGGGGGAGAGGGTCGAGTGGGGGGAGTGCTCGTAAAAAAGCGGGGGATGTCATTAAAAATTTGGGCTAATCATGCAAGATCTTTAGGGTTTCACGTGTTAAAATTTTTGGGCAGGTTGGAAAAGGATAGGGTCGATTGGGAGCATGCGGGCCCTTTTCATTTGACCCTTGTGCAGCGTGCCATTGTAATTTAAAGTTTTATTGATAGCAAGGTTTTGGGATTTGGGTGCCGTGTTCCCTTTTTAAAGGGGAGGCAATTGCAACATATTAGAGGGTTTTTAAATTTTTGTGGGGGCAGGGTTTTATTGGCTTAGAAGGGGTGTATAATGTTTTCCTGTCGTCAGGGGGGGGTTGGGTTTAAGAATTAAAGAGGGGTCAAATGTATCCCTTTTTTAAAAAGGGGGGTGATGAGGGAGGGTGTGATGGGGGGGGGGGGGGGTTAAGGTACACAATAAATTGAAACCATGTTTTTTGGGACGGGGTTGGGGAGTGTGAAACTAAAATTTTTAGGGGAGCAGTGATGGTTAGGGTCGGGGTAAAATAAAAAAAAGTAGGCTTGTAGGATGTCGGCGGAAAAGGGTTTTTGGCTCCGGTGGAGGGGGTTTTCCCCATGTAGACTGGGGGTTTTATAGGGGAAGGTTTTGGTTAAGGTTACAACCCGTGGAGTGAAATGTACGGTTTTTTGCATGGGGTTTTACCATCGGGGGGGGGTTTTCGAGCTAGACGGGGGGTTAGGGGGGGGGGGGTTTTTGGGAAAATTTTGGCGGGGGGGATTCTGCTTCCATGTAGTGTTTTTTTGAGGGTTTGGGGGGCGTCGGGGGTTTGGGTTTAGCAGGGTTTGCTAAGATAAGTTCAAAAATTCCGTTTTTTTGGGGGGCATTGATTTTATGTGGGGGGGGATGGGAAAGTATTATTAGGGGTGTGGGGTAATTATGGTAGTTAGTCACATTATGTGGGAATGAGGGGAAAAGGGGGAAGTGAGTGAAAGGGGGTTTGGGGTGTTACTTTTAAAACGTTTTGCCCTAAAAGAGAACTTTATGGGAGGAGGTGGGAGCGGTTTTTTCTAGGGATATGAGACATTAAATTGAGGTTTTATTTAAATTTTTTAAGTAGTGGGTGGGGCAGGGAGGGAAAGGGAAATGTATTTTTTTAATGGCCTGTCAGGGGGGAAACGGGGTCCTCCTGGAGTAGCAGGGGAATGTGTTGAAAATGGCGAAATGTGTATTCATGGTTGTGATGCTAACTCAATAATGTGTTTGATTTTGCAGTAGGACATGTTTTATTTTGTTTCTCTTTGCATGTTGTTTAGATATTGTAAAAGGGGTCGGGGTTTGGGTCCTTGTTTTTTAATATATTCTTGTTTTATGAACAAATTGTTTTTTACCTTTTCTCAAAACATTACGTTAATTGTATTTAACGTATAAGGGGTCCTACTTTTTAAATTTTCAAGTGACAATATATGTTATAATGATGTTTTTTTAAAATATAACAATGCAAATTTGGGAAATTTGTTGGTTATTGGTTATCAAGGGTAGGGTTTTTCATGTATGGGTGAGGGGATATTTGGGTTTTTTCTCAAATTCATGTTTGGTGGTTGTTCATATTTCTGGTAAGACCTGTTTTTGTCTTTATCTATTTCTTGTATTGATGTTCAAATAAAAAATAAAAAAAAAAAAAAAAAAAAAAAAAAAAAATTTTTTTTTACTTTCAGTATTTTCTTAATCACTCTTTTTTGCCTTTCACTACACGCTGCTATAATCAACCAACATATGTATTGTTAAATTTAAGATCACACCGTTAACCCCAATTAACTGTTTGGGTATTTGTGTAACACTGAGCCCGTACGCTGCTGCTACCCTCCCCCCACTAAATTTCATTAAATTTAAATTGTAAAATTCTTGATCCTATCACATTTTTCGACTCTTGAAACTATTACCTCTTGTAGTATGTTCACTGATTCACTCACGTACGTGACCGCTAAAAAATTTAGGACGCCCCTAAAACGCTAAAACCTGGGAAACACTACGATCTGCTTACGTTGTGTGTGTGTGTGTGGGTGTGTGTGTGTGTGTGTGTGTGTGTGTGGGTGTGGGGTGTGGTGTGGGGTGGTGTGGTGTGTGGTTGTGTGGTGGGGTTTTTGGGTTTTTTGTGTGTGTGTGGTGTTTTTTTTTGTTTTGTGTGTGTGTGTTTGTGTGTGTGGGGTGTGTGTGTGTGTGGTTTGTGTGTAGTGTTTGAGTGGGTGGTGGTGTGTGGGGGTGGTTGAGTGTGTGTACTCACCCAAATTTATCACCCAATTGTGGTTTAGGGGGCGAGACTCAGCTCCCGGCCCCCCCTCTTCCTGATCGCTACTGGATCCTTCTCTTCTGCTTTGGCTTTTTCAACCTTTCTTAAAAATATGATGGTTCCTGCCTCCACTACTTCACTTGCTAGGCTATTCCACTTGCTGACAACTCTATGACTGAAGAAATACTTCCTAACTCCCTGTGACTCGTCTGATCTTCAGCTTCCAGTTGTGACCCCTTGTCCCTGTGCCCCCCTCTCTGGAACATCCTATCTCTGTCCACCTTGTTTTATCCCCGCAGTATCTTGTATGTCGTTATCATGTCTCCCCTGACCCTTCTGTCCTCCATGTCGTCAGTCCGATTTCCCTTAAACCCTTTTTCCTCTACGACATTCCCTTGAGGCTCTGGGACTAGCCTTGTTGCAAACCTTTGTTACTTTCTCTAACTTCTTGACGTGCTTGACCAGGTGTGGGTTCCAGACTGGGGGCTGCATACTCCAGTATGGGTCTAACATACACAGTGTACAGTGTCTTGAACGATTCCTTATTAAGGTACGGAACGCTATTCTCAGGTTTGCCAGGCGCCCGTATGCTGCAGCGGTTATTTGGTTGATGTGTGCCTCCGGTGATGTGCTCGGTGTATGGTCACCCAAGGTCTTTCTCCCTGAGTGAGGTCTGTAGTCTTTGTCCACCAGCCTATATTCTGTCTGCGGTCTTCTTTGCCCCTCCCCAATCTTCATGACTTTGCATTTGGCTGGATTGAATTCGAGGAGCCAGTTACTGGACCACAAAGTCCACCTCTCCAGGTCTCTTTGCAGTCCTGCCTCATCCTCGTCCGATTTAATTCTTCTCATCAACTTCACGTCATCTGCGAACAGGGACACTTCAGAGTCTATTCCTTCCATCATGTCGTTCACATATATCAAAAATAGCACTGGTCCTAGAACTGACCCCCGTGGGACCCCGCTCGTAACAGGCGCCCACTGTGATACCTTTCACGACCAGACTCGTGCCCGCCTCCCTGTCAGGTATTCCCTTATCCATTGCTGTGCCCTTCCTTTTACGTGTGCCTGATCCTCCTGTGTGTGTGTGTATGAGTGTGTGTGCGTGTATGAGTGTGTGTGCGTGTGTGGCGTATGAGTTTGTGTGTGTGTGTGTGTGTGTGTGTGTGTGTGTGTGTGTGTGTGTGTGTGTGTGTGGGGTGGGGTGTGTGTGTGTGGTGTTTATGTGTGTGTGTGTGTATGAATTTGTATGTGTGTGTGTGTGTGTGTGTGTGTGTGGGGTTTATGTGTGTGTGGTGTATGAATTGTATTGTGTGTGTGTGTGGTGTGTGTGAGAGAGAGAAAAGAGACTCAAAAATCAACATTTGCACCAATAATTCACTACAGTTGTGACCGGGTGTGGAAGGTAAATTTCTCATTACTCTAAAATTTGTTCAGATGTAGCCATGTTATAAACGTAAGTAACCATTCTTACAGTTTCTACTTTTAACTTGTGAGTTCATACCTTTGTAAATTGTAGTTCATTACTTGTACCTATTCAGCCATCAAAATTTGGAGCCCCCGGGCCCCGGACCCATTTTACCCCGTAATCTGTAAATACCTTTGAACTTTTTATGATTTTGACAGCCTACCTGGAGTTTTTTACCTTTTTAAATTGTGAGTTTTATTTCCTTTGAAAATTTTGGGAAATTCATTACCTCTTAACTTTTCTCAGCTGTCAAAACTTTGAGGCCCAGTCCCGGACCAAATTTGTACCTCTGTAATCTTTTGATACCGCCCCCAGGATGGGTATGGGGTGACTACCGCCCCAGGATGGGATGGGTTTTTTCAAATAAACATATTAAAAATTTTTAAACTACCCTGTACGGGGGTGTCGATGTAAGTTTTTTGATGTTAATTTTAGTCGTAGGATACAACAATCTGACATTTTTGTCTGTATGGGATACAGACATAAATCTAACGTTTAGTCTGTATGGTTACAACAATCAGACAGTTTGCTGTATGGTATAAGACATTTTAAAAACAGTTTAGTCTGTATGGTAACAGACAAAACAGACAGTTTTGTCTGATGGTAAAACAACATTCTAGGGGCAGTTTAGTCGTATGGTAACAGACTATCGACATTTTGTCTGTGGGGGTAACGACTATCTGACGTTTAGTCTGTATTTTTTACTACGCAGAGAGTATGGTAAAAAACCCCCAAAACTACTAGACTTTTGTCGATGGTTAAGCATATGAAGTTTAGTCTGTATGGTAACAGACATATCTAAAAGGTTTAGTCTGTAGGTATACAACATATCTAGAAGTTTGCGTATGGTATACAGACATATTAAAATTTTTAGGTATGGTTACAGACATATTAGACATTTATCTGTAGGGATACAACATATTAGCAGTTTAGTCGTTGGTTACGACATATCTAGACATTTTGTCTGTAGGGTTAAAACAGAAAAATTCAGACAGTTTAGGGGGCGTGCCATTTTGTCTGAATGTTTATAGTTTATTGAAACATATGGCGCTTCGTTATTGTGTTCTAAGCTGTATTATTTTTTGTTTTTCGTATTTTGGGTTATGTAAATTTTTTTTTTTTTTTTTTTTTTTTTTAAAAACATGACTTACAAAAATATAATATGAAAAACCTCATTAAGTCAAAAATTAACACAATTCCTACAGCTAATATTACACACCAGACTTAAACTCCGTGTGGTACACCCCCCCCTCCCCCGCTCCCCCCATTTCCCTTTACTTAACACAAACCATTTGGGGCTACCAACAGAATTACATATATGAAAAAACACTTTTATATACCATCCCCCCGAAATGGTATTAAAAATCGCACAGACCATGCAATGATTGCACGAAATATTATCAGACTATTAACCCCCCCCCCCCCCTGGGTTTTCCAACCCCCCCCATATTTACAACTAAATAATATAAACAATGAATGTTGCCTTATCAATGTCACACAGCAATGTCAAAACATTAAATTTTTGTAATTGTCCCCAATGGTTCTTTTCATAATAATAGTATTTCCAACAATGGGATATAGAAAATCACAAAAACTACAAAAGACTACAAAACCATAGGAATAAACTTAGTCTCAAAATCCAACACATTTTAAAGCCTCTACACATTTAAACATGCAATTCAGTGAAAAAAAACAAAAACACAGCTTCAACTATGACATTCAAGCTCTATACAGCTTATATGGACATAACATAGTTGGCTATTGACAACAGTACAAAACAACATAAAATATAACCATGACATAAGTAACACATAAAGACTGGGGCCTAGCACGCACCAAAACCACAAAAACCTATAACACCACTGTTGCCCAACTTTATTTACACTATCTGACTTACATTAAACTTTTTACTCTCAAAACAAAACTGAAAATTGCAGATCACCAGTGACGAACAATAATGCACAGACATTAATACAAACATATCACAGCATATCTCTGGACACCGTGATGATCACAGCATCAACACTATGCAGTGCAAGGCACCTAGAAAACAAGTTGGAGCAAATTACATGCAATTATTTATAGCAAAACTCCAAATTAACAATGTCATTACCGTAAATCAATTTTTACCACACACAAATGTGATAATAAGTCCAGTCACACAAAAAAATGGCCAGCTCCACAGGTTGCAATATGTAAAGCTGTATTGTTAGGGATACGTATGTAGATTTTTTAGTAAGATTTTGACGTTAGGTTTTGGGTTTTTTTATTAATGCGAAAGATGGGATTTAACTGATATAACTTCTTTGTATATTTCATGTTCAAGTGTATTGAACCTTTGTCAGATGTCATTTATATGTACAATTTATATATATGCAAGGTTTTGTATATATGTCAATTCATGACCCTGTGACATGGATTTTTTTTTAGCTATGTTTTTGCTGTAAGTTATTGTTGTATGTTTGGCAGCAATATCTTGCCAGCATGTAGGTACAATCCGTTTGTCAGTTAATTTGATTTTCATTGTCCTCTTCGCTTTCGGGCTGAGTGGACGCACTGCGCAAACAGCTCCTGCTTTCTCTGGTGCGCAACTTCCTGTTTTCACCAAGATGGCTGCCAGCTACCGCAGGAGGAGCAACACCGTGTGTGTTGACCTTGTTAAAGGGGCAATCTACCCTACGAATGCCTCAGTTTTATTACCAACGATTATATGGGACACGTATGGCATTGAAATTTAAGAATTACATGGAATAGCACTTAATGGCTCATCACGAATCTTCATAAAGTTCTGCACAGTGGAGGCATATGAAAGGACGGTGACTCAGTACCAGGAGAAGAACATCACCGTATCATCTGGTCTGGAGGTACGCCTGCGGGAAAGCCTCAAAATACTACACCTGGGTGAGGATCCGCAACGTTCCTTTCGAGGCAGACGATGTAGATATCAGAGAGACTTTTCAAAGATATGGTGAGGGGCATGCTGTAACTTTAGTTTTGATGGACGGGGGAAAACTATGAAGGGTTCCGGCTTGATCATACACCGTCAAGATGTCTTTAAGAAGACCTATTCCATCATATTTTTCCTGGAGGATTTTAGGACACGATGTATGTGAGACGGGCAACGAAAGACGTGTCGCCTGTGCGGCGCT
>NC_069399.1:137484908-137485986 GCF_026875155.1 Cherax quadricarinatus | reverse complement strand
TATTGGGGTTGGGGAAGTGGGAGACCCTGATAAAAACTATGGGGGGTTGCTTGGGGGGGATTTTGTAATGATGGGTGGGCTTGAATGGCAGGGGTGTTTTGGTTTAGAGTGTTTGGCTGCACTGGGGTTGACCTGGTTGGGGGGCCCTTCTATAGGAAGCTGGAGGGAGGTTGTATTTGATCTTCTTCCTGGTCGGGGATCTCCTGTCTGTCTTCCCCATCCCCTCTCTTTCCTCCTTTCGCCTTTGTACCATCTCTCTCAGTTCCGCCTTTCGTCTTGTGTTCTGTCGCGGTCGAGTTTACACCTTCCTGTATGCCGGAAATGTCCCTTAATCGTGGTTTTTCCTGCAGTTTCCTGTTCTGAGTCGATTCGCCTTGAAGGTCACTTTCACGGGCCCGGGGTTCTTTTTTTTAAAAACCCCCCAATTCTCCAAAAATTTTCCAGTGGGTCATGTCGTTTCTCCGATTACTTTCATGATGCTTTCAATTGCTTTTTTTTCCCCTTGTTTTCTTGCTTCATATGTTTCCCCTTCAACTTCCTGTACCCCATACACAAAGACTGACCTCACCCTTTCATTCTCCCACTGCATATTCCCTGTGTATCCCCTCATTCAATTTGATTTCCTCCATTGCAGCTTTCCTTTCTTCAGTTTCACTAGCTACTGTACATGGGCTCAGTGGCCTGTCATTTTCCCTTCTCGGCTTTCCCTGGGCTCTGTTGTGGTCTTTTAGGGCCTCCACATATAGCTTAGCTCTTTCATTTACTACATCTCCACTGATAGAGCTTCTACATGCAGTTTGCTCCTTCTTCCCTACAGTCCCCTTATTTGTGGCTGAGTAGCGGTCTCTGTTGTCAATCCCAAAATGTTCTTTAGTTCTTTAGGCTGTTTCAGATTTTCCATTTTCCTCTTCTAACTCTGTATCCGGGCCTCTGCTGCTTTGATTTTCACCTCCCACTTCCTGCTTTCCATGTCTATCCTCTCTTCCATTCTCATGCTAAGTTCTTCTAGTTTTTTTTTCCCATTTTTGTTCCCTTTTTGTGAGCTCTGCTGCCCAATTTTCCTTTGCAGTTTCCTCCT
>NC_069399.1:137442408-137479908 GCF_026875155.1 Cherax quadricarinatus | reverse complement strand
ACCTTTAAAATCAGACTTCAATTTACCATACATGTACATACATATAAATAAGTATATAAAGTATGTTGTCTAATTGAACACAATCACTTACAACGTCAGTTATAATATTCCGTCAACTCAACCATGAATAACTTCATCCAATTCTTACAACTTCAAGGGTTCGTAAAACTCTTAAACTACATACTTCTATTGGCACCAAATCAATTGTGCTTACAAAAATACAATTGTAAATTAAACTGGAACATAAAAAGCCATTTGACATTTACACATTGTATCAAAATCATAAATGCGCATAGAAAATATGTATTGTATATCATTGAAAATGTTCATGAGAAAAACCATTAAAGGTATATACAAGAAAGTAAACATACATACAATACATACAGATACATACATATACATATATATATACATATACATATATATATACACATACATACACATACACATACATACACAAATACACACATACAACACATGCATATATATACACACATACATAGTTATAAGTCGACAATTCCAAATATAACTGTATTGTACTTGAAACACTCAGAACAAATAATGTTAAAATTGCACCCCAGACATACCTCATATAACATTCATCAAACTCATCACGCTACCGTCCATTCTAGGAAACCAGCCCATTTCATCCCCCTTACCTGCCTTTCAACTCCCGTAAATCCCGTAAAGTGAAATTCCTATAACCCTCACTTAAATCCCTCTCCCATCTCCCCCATACACCTCCTTATTTCTACACTTTGTCCTATAAAAAGTTGCTGTTAATGCATTAATTCTTTCACACACGTTCGCTCCTCTCATAGCCCAAGACATATAAATATAATCCGTAATTATATACCCTACCGCATTCTCTACCATCTGATTCACCCCACCTATGTCTAAGCTTAAAACCCTCAACACCTGCAAACCCCCCCCTCCCACTAACCTTATTACCTTACCCAACCAAACCCTTATTATTCAATACATTCGCAAAAATACACTATATGGAAAACAGTCTCCCATCCACCACAAGCCTTGCATATCCCATCCTCCGTATTCTCTTATGGAATAAAACCATTCCAGACGGTAAGAATCCCATGTAAAAATCTATACATTACTTCTCGTACTTTAGGTTTTTAAAACGTAATTTGTTCAAACGCCCCCCAGATATTTACGCCAATCATACATCGATAACACCTTCTACCACTGCTACCACTGCCTTACCTTCCACCCCATCAAGGTTTCCCAATTTAATATGTGAAGGATCGCTCATGTTTATGATGACCCGTAACATTGCCTCACCTATTATGAACTCCCTACCCACCCACCACCGTTGCATATCCTGACGTATCTTATGAAGTCCGCCTTCCCTCGCCCCCCCTCCCGCTTATAACTACGTTTCAAATACACACTCATAATCCTCTTTTCAACAGCTATAAGACCCAGCCCTCCACGGCCAACCGGGAGTGTGACAACCGCTCTACCTAACCATTCGCTTCCAGTACCCCAAATGAATCTAAAAACGCGCTTTTGTAACCTTTGTATCTCACTACGAAGTATCGGATATATTGCTGCTACATGCCAAAGTTTACTATATAATAGGACATTCGTTGTAATTACTCTTTGATGCAAAGTTAAGTGTGCAGCTCGTAACCACTGAGGCGCTTCAGTACACCATCTACAATACGCACTGAATTTATTTGTTGTGCTAACTTGATATCACTTACATAAACGATCCCACATATCAGTAATTGGTCCACCTTTTTCCACCTTTCAACTACTTCACATTCCTCACTTAACCTATCTCCAGATCCATATACTTCGTTTTCTCCCTATTAATTGACATGCCAGAAGCCTTTTCAAAAACATTTACTAACTTTTCCACCCGAGGCAAATCCCTGTTACCACTTACTAAAATCGTTGTGTCCATCAACATATCCAACAATGCCAGCCCCCCCACCCCTTTCGTCACCAACCCCATTTGCTGCCAATAAGGCCCTAATTCCTCTATAAAAGGGATCCTGTAAACACGCAAAAAATATTTGTGAAAGGGGACAACCTTGACGTAGACCCTGCTCATCTGAATTTGTTCTCCTAACCTTCCATTACCTGCACCGCAAGGATGCATCTTGATACATTAATTTGGCCCATGATATAATTTCCTCTCCAAACCCCTGCCATCTCATAATCTTCCATAACGCTTCCCTTTCACACTATCATATGCCGCCTCCCAATCTTATAGCCAACACCCCCCCCACTCCCAATTTTACTCTTTCTTCAATAAAACTTCTAATCAAACCATGCCCGTCATACATAGACCTTCCCGGCACCCATATTGTCCCTTATCGATCACTTTACCCAGGACCTTTTTTATTCTGTTAGCTAAAATTCTTGCAAAAATCTTATAATCACCACACAATAACGAAATAGCACGATAGTCTTTAACTGTTAATGGCTCACCTTTAGGCACTTAAAACGACCCACAGCCATCCGCTGCTGTGCCCCTAAAACCCGATCCCGCTTAATGATATTGAATAATCTTACCAAAAATTCTTTTTAAAACGCTCCAATTTTGGAGATAAAAGTCACTGGGGCAACCCATCAATTCCTGGTGCCTTTCCTAATTGCGCCCCGGATAAAGCAACCCATGTCTCGCACTCCGTTATCGGCCCTTCCAAAACGAATCGATCATGCCTGTCAACTCACACTGCACAAACTTCCAATTGACTGTAATGCTATTTCACTTATTCCCACACTTTGTGTTTTCAACTTAACCTAAACATCAATATACCCACTCATACCCTCAGTCGTCGTCAACACCTGGTCCACTTTATACCCTTGCATACCTACCTGAACATTCAACCCCATTAACTCCATTGCCTTGCGACGTGTGTGTTGACTCCGCAACACACACGCCGACGGCCGATCTCCCCACAAAACCTCCTCAATCCCGCCCTTAAGCCTTTCCCCATCAAACCTCTCATTTTGTAAATTCCGGATATTTTCCTTCAAACTTTTCAATTTCAATAACAGGATAATTAGCATTAATTTGTGCATAACAGTCGCGCAACTGCCCCTCTAAATATTTTTGAAAACCGTATTGTAACTGATTTATATCTCTTCCCTCGATTAATATAATATTCCTTAATACGTTTTTTTGCTATTGTTTCCCACCAATTAACCATGGCACCATCCCCTGGTGCTTCTACCACTAAACGATCCCACATATGTCCAAAAGACAAAAGACTATCCTCTTCCTTTAATAACTTTACATTCAATTTCCAAAATGATGGACCCCTCCGAGGCACACCCATCAATATCCACATCTATTACCACTCCTCTATGATCCGAAAAAAAAACCACATCTATCACATCCACCCTCCGCACAGTAACCGCACTAGGCACGTACATTCGGTCCAACCTCGCCGCATAACCTCGTTTAATGAAGGTATGCTCTACCATCCCTCCCCCCCCACACACATCCTTTAACCCACCCCGGTCAATATATCCCCCAATATACCCAAACAACACCCCACACCTCTGGGCTCCACATCTTTACGACGTATCACGCAATTCCAATCTCCGCCTATTATTGCAACATTCGGTAAACCACGTAAAAAATAGACCAGCACGTCCCGAACAAATTTAGTTTTAATACTCACGTCACCCTCAGCCGGACCATATACACATACTAAACTAATGGGAACCCTACCCCAAGTTCCATCCACCCTAATTACCCTCCCCTCCCCCCCTTCACTACGCCTACTATAAACGGGCTAGTTTCCTTTACCAAAATGGCAGCCCCACCTTTCAAACGTGTCGCATGTTCCATGTACACATTATAACCACTCATATCCAACTCATAACCAGGCCTAAAAATATGTTCCTGTAAAAATACCACATCCACGCCAAGTCGCACCAAATACTCATTAAACCACTTAAGCTTCCCTCAGCTCTCAACCCGTTAATATTTATAGTAAAACACTTGAATTCAACAAATGGGTTTTTCTTTTGTCCCCGGCATTGACTTTACCCCAGTTCGTTTTGCAACACCTCTGTCCCTCCCCCCTTGTTGGGAATCACCTTTGCATTCCCTTGATCCTTGGTTTCACCATTCCCTCTCTTCTGTACCTCCACCCAAGACTTTTTCCCAGGGCGTGGGCAGGAGTTAGCACATCATCAGAATCCGATGATGCTGCAGTCCTCTTTCGTGTCCCTCCCTCCACCTGCATTTTGACATCTGAAGCACCTTCCTGATGCACCTCCACCTCTACTGCATGCACCTTCAATCCTGTAGACTCTCTCGTCGACAAACCGTCATCTTCTGCCATACCATCATTCACAGCCTTCCCCAGAACTGAGCCTGGGTCTTCCACCTGATCTAGGACCGATTCCTCTAACAAGTCATCCAACGCCTTTACCAAAGACGCCGCCACTTCTTCACCCATATTAGGTAGTCTCTCCTCAAAAACCTTATGTATGTCCAATGACTGAGATTCTCCTTGTAGCGTTACAACTGGCGATTCAAGCTCCTTTTCTTTGTCTACCTCCTCACTCCATGACAACCGTTGTTTGGGGCGGTGTAGCAAGAGACTGTTCTCGCTCATCGCCAACCTCGTCCACTGGCTGCTGTTGCTGCTGTTGCTGTTGCTGCTGTTGCTGCTGTTGCCGTTGCTGTTGCCGTTGCTGTTGTGCCGGGTACCCACTTCGTTTCTCACACTGCGCCGCGATGTGGTCATATGACCCACATAGCCGACACGTACGTTGTTGCCCCGCATACGTTTACATAGACTTGAGTCCTTAATTCTTTCAACACAATATATGAAGGAATAGGGTGCCGAAGAGTCATTTTAACTGTATACGCGCCTTCCAGCGCACCTGCATACGGTCCAGTTGCCCATCTCCCTGCTGTGGCTACGTGAACCGTCCCATAAAGTACGCAGTTCACTGGTAATATCAAAATCAGTCGCCTCAAAAGCACATTCCTGATTTTCACCCAGGTGTAGTGTTCGAGATACATCATGAAGTCTCACCGACACAGCTGTATTAACCTGTATGATGGTCTCCTGATACTTGTCGACCACTGCCTCGTAGACTTGTGGCAGACGTCATCTAACGAAGATTCTTGTCATTCCATTTAATGCGACACCACATATCTCCTCATTTGCTATACCATAGGTATCGCGAATGATCGCTGGTAATAATAAATCCATGTTGGATCCTGTGACAGCACCACGGATCATCTCAATGCAGACAGTGTTGATTCTTCTTCTGCTATTCAGCGCCATGTTGGAGAAAATAAAGTTTCCACCAACCAACGCTAGGGGCAGCTCAATCAGGTAAACTGCGCAAAACAAACTCAAACAGGAGCGTCTGCGCAGCTCGTCCACACGGCTCGGAGGCGATGAGGACAATTCAAGCCCGGTCCCTGGACCCATTGTGTACCTCTGTAATCTGTAAATACCTTTGTAACTTGTCATGATTGTGACTAGACCTACCTGGAGTTCATTACCTTTGTAAATTGTGAGTTCATTACCTTTGTAAATTGTGAATTCATTACCTCTGTAACTTGCTCAGCTGTCAAAACTTTGAGGCCCAGTCCCTGGACCAATTATGTACCTCTGTAATCTTTTGACTACCGCCCACAGGATGGGTATGGGGTGCATAATAAACATATTAATCTAAACTACCCTGATACCGGTTTGGTGTCGATGCTAAGTTCTTGATGTTAAGTTTTAGTCTGTATGGTATACAGACATATCTAGACAGTTTAGTCTGTATGGTATACAGACATATCTAGACAGTTTAGTCTGTATGGTATACAGACATATCTAGACAGTTTAGTCTGTATGGTATACAGACATATCTAGACAGTTTAGTCTGTATGGTATACAGACATATCTAGACAGTTTAGTCTGTATGGTATACAGACATATCTAGACAGTTTAGTGGCGTAGTCCATTTGTGTCTGAGATGTATTTGAGTTTATTGTAACAGTATGGCGCTTCAGTTATTGTGTTCTAAGCTGTATTATTTTTCTGTTTATTCGTATGTTGGTATATGTAAAGCTTTTTTTTTTTTTTTTTTTTATTTAAAACATGACATTACAAAAATATAATATGTAAAACTCATTTAAGTCTATAAATTAACACAATCCTCCCTACAGCTAATATTACACACCAGACTTACAACTCCGTGTGGGTACACCCCCCCCTCCCTGCTCCCTCATCCTATCACTTAACACAAACCATGTTGGAGCTACCCAACAGAATTACATGATATGAACAACACTTTTATATACACATCCCTCGAAATGGTACTTAATAATCGACTACAGACCATGCAATGCATTGCAATGAACATATTATACAGACATATTACCCCCCCCCCCGTGGTTATCCAACCACCCCACTATTTACAACCTAATATACTATAAACAATGAATGTTGCCTTATCTAATGTCACACAGCAATGATCAAAACATTAATTTATGTAATTGTCCTAATGGTTCATTTACATAATAATATGTATTACACAACATTGGTGATATAGAAAAGTCACAAAGACATACAAAATGACTACAAAACCATAGGAATAAACTTAGTCTCAAAATCCAACACATGTAAGCCTCTACACATTTAAACATGCAATTCCAGTGTTAAAACAATAACACAGCTTCAACTATGACATTCAAGCTCTATACAGCTTATATGGACATAACATAGTGCTATTGACAACAGTACAAAACAACATAAAATATAACCATGACATAAGTAACACATAAAGACTGTGCCTAGCACGCACCTAACCACAAAAACCTATAACACCACTGTTGCCCAACTTTATTTACACTATCTGACGTACATTAAACTCTTTACTCTCAAAACAAAACTGAAAATTGCAGATCACCAGTGACGAACAATAATGCACAGACATTAATACAAACATATCACAGCATATCTCTGGACACCGTGCATGATCACAGCATCAACACTATGCAGTGCAAGGCACCTAGAAAACAAGTTGGAGCAAATACATGCAATTATTATAGCAAAACTCCAAATTACAATGTCATTACCGTAAATCATTATTACCACACACAATATGTATAATAAGTCCAGTCACACAAAAAACTGGCCAGCTCCACAGGTGCAATATGTAAAGCTGTATTGTTAGGGATACGTATGTAGATTTTCTAGTAAGATTATGACGTTAGGTTTTGGTTTTTTGATTAATGCGAAAGATGGGATTTAACTGATATAACTTCTTTGTATATTTCATGTTCAAGTGTATTGAACCTTTGTCAGATGTCATTTATATGTACAATTTATATATATGCAAGGTTTTGTATATATGTCAATTCATGACCCTGTGACATGGATTTTTTTTTTAGCTATGTTTTTGCTGTAAGTTATTGTTGTATGTTTGGCAGCAATATCTTGCCAGCATGTAGGTACAATCCGTTTGTCAGTTAATTTGATTTTCATTGTCCTCTTTGCTTTCGGGCTGAGTGGACGCACTGCGCAAACAGCTCTTGCTTTCTCTGGTGCGCAACTTCCTGTTTTCACCAAGATGGCTGCCAGCTACCGCAGGAGGAGCAACACCGTGTGTGTTGACCTTGTTAAAGGGGCAATCTACCCTACGAATGCCTCAGTTTTATTACCAACGATTATATGGGACACGTATGGCATTGAAATTGAAGAATTACATGGAATAGCACTTAATGGCTCATCACGAATCTTCATAAAGTTCTGCACAGTGGAGGCATATGAAAGGACGGTGACTCAGTACCAGGAGAAGAACATCACCGTATCATCTGGTCTGGAGGTACGCCTGCGGGATGCCTCAAAATACTACACCTGGGTGAGGATCCGCAACGTTCCTTTCGAGGCAGACGATGTAGATATCAGAGAGACTTTTCAAAGATATGGTGAGGTGCATGCTGTAACTTTAGTTCGATGGACGGAGGGAATCTATGAAGGGTTGCCGGCTTGATCATACACCGTCAAGATGTCTTTAAGAAGACCTATTCCATCATATGTTTTCCTGGAGGATTTTAGGACACAGATGTATGTGACGTACGCAGGACAACGAAAGACGTGTCGCCTGTGCGGCGCTTTTGACCACATGGCGGCCGGATGTGGTAAAGCAGCAGCGCCGCGGCCTTGGGAACGGCAAGTGGTCACAGAGCCTCAGGCGGCACCTCTGCCGAAGACTTTGAGTGCAGCAGGCACAGGTAATTGGGCGGAAGAAGTGGAGGGCGTGTTAGAGAATTGTGTGACACTACCAGTGGCTTCGGATGCTCCCCCACAAACGGGCCCGGGAGTTGAGCAGCAGCCTGTGGGGGTGGGAGAGACCGGTGATCCACAGGAGTTATCTACGCCCCTACAGGAGATGATTAAGTCTTTCCTGGACGTGCCTGCGGAGGAGAACCCATCTATAGACAGGAGAATTCTGATGGATGAGAAGGACTTGATTGAGCAGATTCCAGGGCCTCTAGGGTCAGAGCCTGGCATGTTGCAGTTGCTACAGGTGGAAGCTGAGGTGCACAAGGGGAATGGAAATACTGATATGGAAATTGAGGGTACATCTAGAAAGAGGGCTGGAGGCTCGTCGGATGAGGAGGTTATAACACCAGCTCAGCGTTCAGGGACGAAGACGTGGTCAGGGTGATTAAGAAGGGTCACCGGCCACCAGGGTAGTGCACAGGGGGGGGGGGAGGGGGTCCAGGGCGGGAAAGGAGTGCACGGGAAAAGACAGAAGCAAGCAAAAAGGGAACAGAAAGGACACAGAGACATAGAGAAAGGCCACCCTTTCTGAATCTTTTAAGTGTCTAACGATAACGCGAATGGCCTAGGAGCTGACGTAAGCGAAGTATGGTTGGAGGATGTTTTTGCGGCGTTTTTAACATTGATGTGTGTTTATTCAAGACACATTTTTAAGTATGGCAAGAGTTGAGGCTGAACGTTTAAGATGTATGTGATATTTCAGGGAATTAAAGGGTGGGTGGCATTGGGCAGTGAGGGAGTCCAGCCCATTCACGTGCTCAGAGGGCAGAGGGAGGGAGGGGAGGGTGTGAAGTGGAAGGATATGGGTTGAGATTAGAGTTAATGTCTTCTGGGGATATATATGCCGGCAGATATAACATACGGGTAAAGTGAATTTTATAAGGGAGAGGTTTTGCTTTTTCTACATGCGGGGTTTACCAATGGTTTCTATTATAGGTGGGATTGGGAATTGTGTAATCAGGAAATAAGGATGTGGGAGCCGAGAGGGGCAGGGTGTGGTGAGCTTGGAGTAATTGAGGGATTGTTAGGATGCAGGGGTTATGACATAGTCAGGGGCGATGGGTGGAAAGTAGATTACACATCGTTATGCGGAAGTTATGCTGCCAAGGTTGGATCGTAAATATATAACTCGATAATAACAGTAGAACGTGCAATGACGAAGATTTAGGCTTTTCGGACCATCGTGCCATTTGGGCAGAGATGGCAGAGACGGGATGGTTCGTAGTAATTTGGGTTATTTGTAAAATGAATGTAGGCTACTTCAGGGAGAGGGGAGGGTTTGTTTTATTAAGGGAATGGTGGTAAGCAACATGGTAGGCTCGCAACGAAGAGGAGGATGTCTTGGAATGGTGGGAGAAGCACGCTAAATTTGGGGGGGCCCGATTAGGGAGTATTATCAGCATAGAGTAAGGATGAGGTGAGGTGGAGAATGGGTTTTACCGAAAATATTTAGAGGGCAGCTAAATGATTGTTAGAAGGGGGAGGGGGCTAGACATGGAGAAATAGGAGGTTTTAAGGGAAGAATTGAGGATAAACAAATTCTCGTTTTGATGCATGACAGTGTGGGAAGGTTTAGAGAGGTCTAGGGGGTGACAAACCGTCAGATGTGTTTGAGGAGATTTAGGAATAAGCAACGATGACAACAATTATGGGATTAGATTAGGTGAGTAAAGGGGTGGGGGGATATAGGGTGGGGGCAGTACTTAGAACCCACCAATGGAATGACAATTATGCCAGATTATTGGTTCAGGGAGAATTTTAAGCAGAGGGAGGGAGAGAGGAGGGAGGAGAGATTCTGGGAGAAGGAATTAGAGGTATTTTTAGGGAGGAGGAGAGTGCGGTAATAGAGGGTAGGAACAGTGAGGAGGAGGTGGAGGAAGGCCGATAATGGGCTTATTAGGGAAAAGCGCCGGGCAATGATGGAATTCCTAATGATTTTCTATATTACACATTGGGATTGTATAAGGAATGTCTGGTCCGGTTTGGTTAACTGTATGAAGGAAAAAGGGGAGTGTTGGGGAAACGCAGGGCCGGGTAGAATTTTTGGGTCATAAAGGGAGGGTGGGGAAGACCTTTGTGCTTTTTAGGGGGATCTCCCTCATGTGTGCAGATTAAAAAGTTTTTGCGAAGGTTTTAGGTAACCGTATGAAAAAGGTGCTTGACCGAGTCCTACATAGAGGACAGTGTGGGATTCCAGGTTCGAAGTAGGCGTGAGGGGCAATTGAAGAATAATGATTTTGTGGGGGAGGGTAACTAACGGGGGGATTCTTGGGGATTTGATGGAAGCAGGCTTATGACATGTAGATAGACATATGTTGTCGTTTATTAAACAAACAGTTTTGGTATGAGATCGTGCGCTGGGCGACTACATTGTATACCGCCTGCAACGGAAGCAGGGTACAGGTTAAGGAAGTTAGGGTTGCCGGTGCAGATGGGGATGGTTTGCGACAGGTTGCCTCTTGTCTCAAAACCTCTTTTGCATGCATGCATGAGACCCTTTTTTTAATAGGCTTATAGAGGAATTGTGGGAACGGGAGAGGTGGGTCCCTGGAGATGAGGTATTGTGGGGTATGTGGATGACACCACAGTTTTGGTAGGAGGGGGAAATATGATTGGGAAATGTGGACGTATAATAGAGATATTTGGTGGGGCGACCGGAATTGAGGGTTAATTGAGCAAAGTCAAAGTTATTTCGAAGTAGACACGTGGGTGGGGGGGGTTTGGGGAGCAGTATGGGTGGAACGTAGTGGATAGAAGTAAGATATGTGGGGTTGTGTAAATGTGCAGACGCTGGGGAGGCCACAGAGAATAAATTCCAAGGATAGAGAGTAAGGAAAAGAAGCGCTGGTAGGATGCGCGTGTGGGAAGGGCTAGGATGTACCATTGCAGCAAGGGAGGTGGTAGTAAAAACAACTTTGTGTACAGTAAAGTGTGGGGCGTGGCAGAAAAAAATCCCCTGAGGTCGTGTGATATTCAGGAACTGGAGAGGGTGGTTTTGAGGTATGTGTGGGGTATATGGGAAGCCATGCTACGGAAGGAGGGGTGATGATGGACGTGTGCAGGGTGGGGCTGGGTCTTATACCTTTGACACTACCAGTGAAGGCATGTATTTGAAGCAGCGTACATGAGGGTGGAGGGGAGAGGGGTAGAAGGTGGGAGAGGTCAATAAGGATGTGCGAAAATGGTGGAAGGGAAAGGCACTACTGGAGTGTGAAGATATGGTGCGAAATTTGTTGGCAGTAAGGGAAGCAAAAAAAAGTAAGGGTAAGTAGGCTTGGGAGGACAGGTTGGCAGGGTACAGTGGCCCGGTGGCCTGGTGGCTAAAGCTCCCGCTTCACACACGGAGGGCCCGGGTTCGATTCCCGGCGGGTGGAAACATTTCGACACGTTTCCTTACACCTGTTGTCCTGTTCACCTAGCAGCAAATAGGTACCTGGGTGTTAGTCGACTGGTGTGGGTCGCATCCTGGGGGACAAGATTAAGGACCCCAATGGAATTAAGTTAGACAGTCCTCGATGACGCACTGACTTTCTTGGGTTATCCTGGGTGGCTAACCCTCCGGGGTTAAAAATCCGAACGAAATCTTATCTTATACAGGGAGTAGCTACATACCCAATGTATGATTGGAGGGGCATTTGGGTAGACTATCAGAAGATCAGATTAAAGCCAAGGGTTCGTGAAGTGGTTTACAGATTCTTTATGGGAATTCTAGCTACAAGGTCAGTGCTATATAGAATGGGTTATGTAGGTGCTGGCACTTATTTGCATTGTGAGGAAGAGGAGACGGCTTTTCATGCCATATATTTTTGGTGAAAACATGGTTTTGTAATGCATGGTTTAGCGGGAGTCTGGTATAGGCGGGATGGCGGGAGAAACATTCGCTATGAGGGCTTTGCATTTTTGATGTGGGAGGGGTTTCCAAGGACATTCGAGGGCAGTGATGTATGTAGTGGTCAGATTTCTTGTATGTGTCTGGTGCAAGTCGGAGGTGGGGGGTGAATATAGGTGCGGGCACTTGCGGCGAGTGTGTACGTACAGTATGCAGAAATGTCTACTATATGGGAGGTTGTGGGTAAATAGTTTTCCTTTTTTGGTTATCGTAATCTGACGGTAGGTGTAATGTAGGGTTGGTGTATTTTAGAGCTGGATTGGGCTGGTAGTCTCCCTAAACAGGCATTCTTGTTCTTCGTTTTGAGATTAGTGGAGGATAGGAAGGTGGAATAAAGTGTGCTGGTAAGGAGCATATGGGTGTAAAGTCGTTAGGAATGAGGGGGGGCGGAGGGGGGGGTGAATTGGTTGACATTTGGTTAAGAGACAGGCATTTTATGACTTTCCGTCGACGTCAGGTACGATAAACTTGAGCATGAAGGGAACGGTGAGTTTGTGGTTTTTTTTAATACAGATAGCATGTGGTCAAAGGATGGCAGGGGGTGGCCTTTCTGAAGTGTCTTTGCCCAGGTTGTTTTGTTAATGATTGAGGTAGTACTGCCCGTACATGTTTTAGTTAGGAGCCATAAGTTTAAATTGTGTAACATAGTGCTGACAGAGTAAGTCTGATATGTGCTCTGGAAACATTGTTAATAAATATATATATCTGTTGAAGATAATAATACAATAAAAACTGAGAATATGTATTAGTGAGTGAGTTACAATTCTAGTTTACTGTTACCATATTAGTTGGAATTCTTTACTTTGTCAAATAATTACTAACTATATATTGTTATAAAGTTATTTAAGTTAAGTTCCTTATTTTATACGTTTTAAGTGAACAAATGTAAGGTGTTGTGACTCTAGTGCAAGTGGCATTATCTTGCACTGGGAAAAGGGAAGTGTAAAGTAAATATGATCTGAGCATAACGAAATGTCATTGGATATTTACACTGCATTAGAAGACGGGAAGGATTGTGAGGATTGTCAAAAATATGTATTAATTCTTATGTAAATTTCAATGGAACTCCAGGGTGATAATAATGTACACCAATTAGTCGGATGATAAGCATTGATATTAATATGCTTATTGTAATATAATTTGATTGATGAAATGTATAATCGGTTTTAAGCTATGGAGTAAAGAATGAAAAGCATAGGGTATAGGGATATTTTGTAAGCACAAGATGAATCAGCATATGTAATTGAAAATGTAAAAATTTTATTTTTCTGTGCGGAGACGATAAGGGATTCTTAAATTCCCTTATGATATTGTATTTAAATGTATTTTTAAATTCAATTACTGATGGAGGTTGAGGAGTGGTGACGCCGACACAGTTACAAGACTAGGCAATGTGGGGGGGGGGGAAAGTCAGCGGTAAGTGGTATTAAATCCACCACTGTGCACGAAAATTGATTGTTAATCATGGGGTATATGAGGGTTAGGGTGTGGATTATTTTCTTTGGGGTGATGTGTGCCATCATGTTCAGATATTACTTGTATATAGTCAGCCTTATTTAGATTGCTGGATGTTTATACATGTTGTCAATGAATTCCTCTTAATGCTCTTATAAATGTATAAGAGATGTCAATGACATACCTAAGGTGAAAGTGTTATGTTTTCCATAGGGGGGGGGGGAGTGAAGCATTTCTATGTAGGACTATCGTTTTATTATAAGACCATCTTTTCACGTGAGCACAGTTACATTAAAATCTGTGTTTGTGGAGTGCAAGCAGCCATTCTATTCACATTATATAAGTGCGTTCTTGGTATTTGTGTAGTTCACTGCAGTTATCGTTTTACTGCCTCTATCTTGTTACATATTGACTTTTACCCATATATTTTTTTGTACAGGGTATTTAACATAAAAAAAAAAAAAAAAAAAAAAAAGAAAAAAAAAAAAAGATTTTTTTTTTTCAAGAAAAAAAAAAAAAAATAGAAGATTACTGTTATGCAGACTACTTGTCAATATTGTAATAATTGTATAATACAGTCAACCATTCATGACTGTTAATTAGCAATGGCTAGTTTGGATATTACTGGACAACCGGTGATAATATGTTTATCTCTTTAAACATCGGCAAAAAATCAAACATTTTCCCTAATTTAAGCTCCAATCAGGTCCTTTTCATAGTAAAACAAACAAAATTCACCTCCATTTTCTATAATATGTTTTTTCATTCTATCAAATGTGACTACGAAATCGGAATTTAACCATAAAAACTATAACGAAATACACCTCAAAGTCGGCGTCTTAATCCAAAAAACAGTCGGATATTTTTTCCATTATCACTGCGTTCTCCAGGATTGTTTTTGGGGGGTGTGTTTATTTAAAACGTCATAACATTAATATATAAAAATCCTCCTTCATTAAACAGGTATACAAAATATAACACATGAACATAATACACCTTATAAAGTTCGCCGCATCACATATCCAGATATTTACACCTAAGTCAACTAGTATTTCCGCTAAACCATACATGATGAAATAACATATAAAAGCATACAACAATACGTATAACATATAACAAATATAACAAATTAAAGCCTTAAACATTAATACGTAAAGAAATGAAACTATCATCAAACATGATTTCCTTATACTTGGACTACTTTCATGTCATACCTTTTGTTATTAAATATTTATTTAAACTTACAACAAATACAAGAATGTATAAGAGTTTAATAAAAGAAAGACTATACTGGATATTAACAATAACCTCTATCACACAATCCCAGTACTTAAAATAACACTATAGCTGATAACCATATGACAACCAGTTACACATTCAACTACATCTCCTACAAAACTCCTCCTTTTACAATAATTAATAATGCCAGTGCAGACAAAAATATTTACATAGACCTTTCTAAGTAATACCGTAATTTTTTTTTTATATTTTTATTAGAAACCTTACAAAAGTACAAAGGATGCATAATAAAGTACAGGCATACAAAACATTCTTTTGTGCTACTAGTACCAGGTTATTCCCGGCTGGAACAAGTATTATAACATCTTGTTATAGCAAGCAATACACGCTAAGACAAACCTCACTAAAGTATAAGTCATTAATAGTTGCCGCCAAGCCATTGTACGTACCCACAGAAAACACATCAAAATGAAGCTTTACATAGTTTAACGATAAAATATGAACACCTGACATGTTCTATTACAACAAACCAACATACAAATGTACAACTCACAAGATTACTAAAGTTGAAATTTTCACACATGCCTAAAACCATAACCAACTTTAAACACACAATATATGTAATACACATATCAAGTCAGTAAAGTAAATAAGACCTAACCAAAGCTACCATAAAACCAAAACTACAAAAACAAGACAAAGACTCTAAACAAACCCTCTATGACAGGGTACAGAGTATTGGTTAAGTTATGTTACATTAGATCCTAACCAATATATTCTGAAGGAACGAATGATTCCCTTAATGCACAATAAAATAGAGAAACAGAATTTTACTATTATTAATATGTTAACCCTCTAATACAATAATTCCTGCTTCAGAAAACAGAACTACATACATTAATATCAAAGAATAAAAACCTAAAACAAGTTTTTATAACAAACCTTGGTACATTAAAGGGTTAAACCCAAACCCAATACATAATTAAACCTTCCACATATGTATATAACCGAAAATCTTTGTCCACAAGACTTTTTTCCGTTGGTATTAAAAACCCCATAAAAACATGGTATAGACCCAAAAACCCTATACATACACTTTAAATTTTTTTCACATAGAACCTTCATTAACAAAAAAGTTAAATCTTAAGACAAGAGAATTAATAAGATCAGGCTGCTGTAATTTGCCAGTCCCAAAAGAAACTGACACGTATCCAGATTATTTTTTTTTTTTTTTTTTGAAACCAACTTGCCAAATCCATTTACTATAAAAACGTAGATCCTAAGGGCTCGGTATCCTGGCTATCAAGGAAATTTTAAAAAACCATGAACATAACCATCAGGCTTAGAATTGTAACCCTGTAAACACACTTATAATCTCACTATGACAAACATTCTCGTGAAACATGAAAAAAAAAGGGGGGTATAATAATTAAAATAAAAAAAACATACCATCCATACACTAATTTCACTACCTACCTCCTTAAACACACATAAGCCCAGAGGAAACAAAAACAACCCCCCTTTCCATCCCCCATAAGGTGACCTCTCCTTTGTCACCTCAGGACCCCGACAAAGGGAACCCACAAGTGAGGTTCCTATACCTCCGGGAAACTTTTTCCCAGGAACCCCCCATAAACCAGCTTATCATACACTTCGTCCTATAGAACTAGCGCCAACACTTTTATCCTCTTAATCACCTCTTAAACCCCTCATTCCCCAGATAAATGTCACAGATAATCCACTCTAATATCATTATATCCCCTTCCAACATCCTGAGGCACCCCCTTACAATCTAGTATAAAGCCCTTAAAAAACGGCAAACGACCCCCCCAACCAGTCTGATAACCCCACCCATCCATATCCTCACCCCCTCCAAGGGAGGTACAAAAGAGACCCACATGAAACGCCGTTTCAACATCGCCACAAAACCTGACAAAAAGCCTCTTCCACAAACCCCATACAACGTAACACCTCCTTGGAAGCCAGAATCCCCATGATAAAATGATACACTAATTCTCTTACTCTAGCCGGTATCCGAAGCTTACTAAAATCTTTCCAAATAACCCCCCAATCATACGTTGGATACACGGCTACCCCTTGCATAATTCCCTGACCTTTCACTACCCTCACCAACCTTTTCACTTTGATGTTATTCACCTGTTGCACTGTCAATAAAAATCTCAACATATCTTCACAAAACCTCAAGTCCTTCCCACTCCACCATTTACGTGCCTCCTCCATAACTCTTCCTACTTTAGCTCCCCTCACACCCCCTTCCCTCATATACCTCCGCTTGATATACACAGCCATTACTCTCAGTCCTTGGGTTATTGTCTGACTTTTTTGGGTTATCCTAGGTTCTCTACACATATGCTGCTATGTATGATAATTCTATGTAACTGTATTGTGTATACCTGAATAAATTTACTTACTTACTTACTTACTAACAAACCTAAACCCCCTCTTCGAACATCCGTCATAACTACCTCCTTACTTAACCATGCCCTCCCAAATCCCCACACAAACTTCAGCACCCTCCTCTGCATTTCTACAATATCTCATACCTCTAAGGGAAAAACCTCTGCCACCCCCCATACCTTGCTATAGACAAGTGAATTTACCACCACTACCCTCTGATGTAATGCTAAGTCCCTCGCACTTAAACCTCCTAGTCTACTTAAAACCTTACCCGTGACAGACTCCGAATTTACCCTTCTGCATGCCTGCACTTCCGCCATATACCATATCCCACATACCTGATTTTGTCAACCACTGTCCATCCTAACCCCATCCCCAAGCACCCCCCCCTATCCAATAAACCCACCTCATAACCGTAAACTCTCATTCCGGTATTCATACCAAACATCTGAATCACATCACCACACTCCACCCTCTTAACTCCTCCTTACCCCGTAGCAAAACAGTAGTAATCATCCACATATCCAACGATGCCCCCTTTGCACCCCCCTTCCATCTCCTGATTGTCCATCACCCTCTCAACAGACTCATAAAAAGGATCTGCCACACACGCAAAGAGCAGCTGTGACATCGACAGCCCTGCTTCAAACTCTCTCCATTGGTACACTTCCACCCAACTCCCATTGACCTGTACCCTTACCTCTGCCTCAGCATAAGGGTGTTCACCCCACTCACTCGCCCCCCTCCCGAAACCCAGCTTCTAAGCAAAACCCTAAGAAATCTCAGTCCACGCAATCATATGCATTCACCAATCTAAACCTAGAATTCCCCCTACCGTTATCTCTCAAGAAAATCCCTAATCAACCCATGTCCTCCCTCATCCTCTCCCGGAATTTCCCAACTGCCCCCTATGTAACACTAAACCCAACACTTTCCTCATTTCATGTCCCGGTGCCAAGAACCTTAGCAAAAAATCTTGTAATCGGTAGCACATTAACGTAATCGCACGGTAATCATCAAAACTCGGCATTCCTCTTTTTGGGCACTAAAACCGTGACACCCGTTCTTTGCGATTATCCACCATCTCCACTACTTAACATACAGTCAAAACCCCACAGACAATTGCTGTACACTCCCCAATGACACCTATAAAAATCGTTTGGTTTGGTATGCCATCTATGCCCTGGGGTTTTACCCTGGACATCCCAAAAAACTGCCTCCTCCAACTCCTATACACTAATACTGCCCTCGATTCTGTCCACTGTCCTGCTCACTTAATTACTCTATTAAACCCTCATCCCCAAAACCGTCCCTCACCCACCCCACCAACCCTCCTCCACTTTTCCCCTAAACCAAAAATCTGCATTACAATCTAATATTTTCGTGGTGGATAGGCCTTGGACCCCCTCCTCAAAGCCACCCCCCCGTGTAACTGCCTCATATACGCAAGGTGGTTTTCCGGCCTGCCGTTCCTTAAACCTCCTTAATACAAAATCCGATGCCTATCATCCCTTAAAACTCCTCCCACCCTGCCCTAACCGAATTGCCCTAAAATTTTTTCATTGTGAATTTCCGCCAACCTATTTCACAAATGTTCCATGTCCTCACTCGCCCCGACCCGTTCCTCTGCATAAACAGTCATTTAACTGACCCTCAAGATAATTTTGTAGACCATTAGCTCCACTCGCCATTCCTTACCCCCGTACTTAAAAAATTTCGCGGATTTTCACACTTTGCCCTCATTTCCCACAATCCAGCAATATCAATTTCCATATTTCTAGTCTCCCAAAGGATTTCCACCCAATCTTCAAACCCTGTAGGGTCACCCTTCGTCCCCTAAGTAGCCTCACATCTTAATTTCAGTATCCTGCCATAAACTCTCACTATGCATCTACCCTCAAATCTGCTAAACAGCACGATGATCAGAAAAACCCACATCGATAAGTTCCTCACCCTCTCCACACCTATGCCCTGCCTAACATAAATACTATCTAACGTGCCTCAATCCCACGAATAGAAGTGTGCTCACTCCATATCCCCTACTTCCACCCATCTACCACTCCAACATCTCGCAAAACATCCCGCAGAACCCCCCAAACACAACCCGCCCCCCTCGGAACCACATCCCCATTCCTAATGACACAATTCCAATCCCCACCAATTCACCGTAAAGCAGGTATACTCCTTCAAGTGATATACCAGACATCGCTGTACAAATCACACTCACTCTAGTGTTACTAAGTTGCTGGCATGTACACACCTACAACTACCCTCCTGGCCCCCAAAACCCATCAACCCTGAAACCCTCCCCCCCTCCTCCCAACCCAGGATACGCAAAGAAGGACATGGTCTCCTTTACCGCCACAGCAACACTCCTTTCACCTCAAAGCATCACATGTAACACCTATTAACCTTTCAACAACAACATGTCACTCCTAACCTATGGTCCATTGTTTCTGCAAAAAAACAGACATCAATACTAATCTCTCAAAAACCCACTCTAACCATACCCTCTTGACCCCGGTTTTAAAGACCTGTTTAAATTGAGTTACACACCATGAATTTTACATAGAATGGCGGCTATACCTTTGGGACGACGCGGGAGGCTTACTTGTCCTCCTTTCATACAAGGCTTGTCCGGACGAACTTCTCTCTATCAATCCTCGTTCCTGCCTCCAACCCTCCCTGTTCACTTCCCGCCTGCTTCCCATTGCCCCCCCCCCTCCTCCCAGGACTTGCCTTTGCTACCACAGCATGCCCACATCTTCTTCCAGGCCTCTGCACTGGTGTGAGGACTTCGTCTCCATGTCCGATGCACCGCTGATTCTTGCGGGAGCTACCTCTACAACACATTTCTTCTGGCAACACATCTTTCTTGATGGGACCTCCACACCACATGGCTCTCCTTTCGAACCTCACTCAAATCTTCCTTACCCTGTTCTGTTTCATCCATCCACTTGTCATCACCTGACCTCACTCACTTTCCACACCATGCTTCGAACATATACCCAAAATCTTCAGCACAGCCTCCAAAATCTCGTCCTGAGCTGACTCTTGTAGTACCTAACGGTCTGTCTGACAGCGATATTCCCTCCCCCCCCGTTTCCAATCGGTAGTGTAACACACCATCTCCCAAACACTCTGCTCTGTCGACCTCCTCACGCTTAGCCTGTACCCCGGCTCCACTTCACCCATCATAACGTCTGCGGCTTCTAATGGCGTTATCCACAGAAGATGTCTCCTGGATGGCCTAGGGCCCTGTCTCGTGGGGCATTGTGCCACCATGTGTTAATAAGAGTCACATAAACGGCACGTCTTCCTCTGCCCGCATAGTGTACAAAAACCTGTGTTTCTATGTATGCAATGTAACATATGATGGTATCGGCCTCATCAGGGTCATTTTCAGTGTGAAGGATCCTTCGGGCATTTCCATCCATAAGGGCTCGTCCCTTACCACATTCCAATGCTCGTCGAGTGTACAGTTCCATAACCACTGAACACATCTTGTAGGCTGTATGATGTTGCCTCAAAAGGTACTTCCTTAACCTTCACCAAGTAAAATATTTAGACACTCATTGCAAACATACTTACCACTGCGAATTGAGTATCATCTCGCTTTCTTGAAGTTCGTCGACGATGGTAGAGTAGAAGGTCAGCCCCATGAACTTCACGAACGACCCTTGACATACCATTCAGTGCACACCATACAAGCTCTTCATTGGGGTGCCATACAGCCCTGATAATGCCTTGGAGGAGAACGTTCTCGTGCGTATGCCAATATACAAAAAACAGTTAGAAACAGAAATACAAATAGCTAGAGCTTCATTTAAGGAGGTTATTAATAGCAATATTCAAGCGGTTGCTAGTAGAATTGCAGTAAATCAGAAATACTACTAGAATTACCGCAGGAAAATAGCACAAACAAGAGGGAACTCCAATAGCAATAGTGGGAATAAATTACAAAAACAACTTTGGTGGGTGAGCTCCATTGTTGGTGCTAGGGAGGATAGAAGTAAGACAGGGAAACCATGCACCAACAGGAATACAGTCCACAGAAACCCAAGGCAAGAGGAAACAGCCTGTGCACATACTATGCCCTTGGTATCTGCTGTGGCATGGGGCCCAGGCCCCCCAAAAAAAAAAACTGATGGGGACGTGGCAAACTATGACCAACCTAGAAATGCCATGGCACATATGCAACCGGATAATGCAAACTCCCTTCTGTAAGCTTTTTCACCCTGAACTGTGTACCTCTTCAGTAACAGGAAAGACTGTGCTATAGCTTAAATTGCCAGGCATACCAGTTCTAAATGGACAAAAAGATACAAAACATCCAGGCCATGGGAAAACCTGGGTAGCCACAGCCACTGGCGGAATGCAGAAATCAGAAGAATCGTACACCAAATCCCAGTCATTCCTGGAGTGGAACCACAGTCGATGGCCTCCACTCCAAAAACAGATACAGATACTAATGCCGGAAAAAAAATCTACCCCCCAGTACCAACAACTCTACCACCAGTCCGATAACATTCTTCTTGCAAATTACAGGGTCTAAAGCCAGCAACAAACAAACAAAATACCTTTCATCGTGGACTGCTTGCAGAGGCAAAGGCAAAGTTCGCGGCTTTCACTGAGACCCACATAAAGGATCACTTGGACAACGAAATATGGATCCCAGGTTACAACCTATACAGATGTGACAGAGTGAACAGGCAAAAGGGGGGGGGGTTCGCCTGTACATTGCAGAGTCACTTGTTTGCACAGAACTGCTTAATGCCTCAAATGATGTAGTGGAAGTTTTAGCAGTAAAGGTCGAGAACCAAAACCTAGTCATTGTGGTAGTCTACAAGCCTCCGGATGCAACATCCCAGCAATTCCAGGAACAGCTGTTAAAAAATTGACCACTGTCTGGAAAATCTTCCAGCTCCTGCACCCAACATCTTGCTCCTGGGGGATTTCAACTTAAGGCACTTAAAATGGAGGAATATAGCAAATAATATTGTTGCAGAAATAACACCAGGAGGCAGCTCTGATGAAAACTCACACTCACACGAGCTTTTAAATCTCTGCACAAAATTCAATTTAAACCAGCAAATAATAGAGCCTACTAGACTGGAGAATACACTAGACCTCATCTTCACTAACAATGATGATCTGATAAGAAATGTCACCATATCTAAACAATTTTACTCAGATCACAACATAATTGAGGTTCAGACATGTATGCATGGAGCCCCAGACCGACAAAATGAGACTAGTCACGAGGGAGCATTCACCAAATTCAACTTCAATAACAAAAACATAAAGTGGGACCAAGTAAACCAATTTCCTAACTGATATAAGCTGGGAAGATATACTAAGCAACACAGACCCCAACTTATGCCTAGAACAGATTAACTCGGTGGCACTCGATGTATGCACAAGGCTTATTCCTCTAAGAAAAAGGAGGAGTAGATGTAAAATAGAAAGAGACAGGCACTCCCTTTACAGGCGATGGAAAAGAATAACAGAGCGGCTAAAAGAGGTCAATATATCTGAAATGCGTAGGAGACACTGGTCAGAGAAATAGCAAGCATCGAACTTAAGCTAAAAGAATCCTTTAGGAGTCAGAAATCGCGGAAAGAACTAAAAGCCATAAATGAAATCGAAAGAAACCCATTATTATTATTATTTTTAATCAAGGGGGGAAGCGCTAAACCCGGGGGGATTATACAGCGCCTGGGGGGGGATGTGGAAGGCATTCAGGCTTAATTCGGGGAACTGGAGCACAGATCCAATTCCCTAAATCAAGAGCCCCCCACCAACATCAAGGAACCTTTCTTGAGGGGGAAAGAAACCCAAAGTATTTCTTCTCCTATGCCAAATCAAAATCGAGAACAACCTCCAGTATTGGGCCCCTACTTAAACAAGATGGGTCCTACACAGATGACAGCAAGGAAATGAGTGAGCTACTCAAGTCCCAATATGACTCAGTTTTACCAAGCCGCTAACCAGACTGAGAGTCGAAGATCAAAATGAATTTTTTATGAGAGGGGCCACAAAATTTGATTAACACAAGCCTATCCGATGTTATCCTGACGCCAAATGGGCTTCGAACAGGCGATAATAAATGACATGCCATGCACTCTGCCCAGGGCCAGACTCATGGAACTCCATCCTATGGAGAGGGAGCATGGACACGGGGGTCGTCCCTCAGTTTCTAAAAACAACAGACATAGCCCCACTCACAAAGGGGGCAGTAAAGCAACAGCAAAGAACTACAGACCAATAGCACTAACATCCCATATCATAAAATCTTTGAAAGGGTCTGAGAAGCCAAGATCACCACCCATCTAGAAACCCATCGTTAACACAACCCAGGGCCAAAATGGGTTTAGATCAGTCGCTCCTGTCCGGCGCAAACTATTGATCACTACGACAGGTTTAAATGCACTAGAAGACAAAAAGAATGCAGATGTGAATATATACAGACTTTGCAAAAGCCTTCGAACCAAGATGTGACCATGGCGTAATAGAGCACAAATGCGCGCTAAAGGAAACACAGGAAAAGTCGGTCGATGGTATCTATAATTTTCACAACAGAATCACAGAGAGTAGTCGTCAAACAGCACTAGTAAAGTCCGAGGTAGTACGGTCAAAAACTCTGTTTCCACAAGGCACAGTACTAGCTCCCATCTTGATTCCTCATCATCATATCCGACATAGACAAGGATGTCAGCCACAGCACGTGTCTTCCTTTTGCAGATGACACCCCGAATCTGCCTGACAGTGCTTCCATTGCAGACACTGCAAGGCTCCAGGGCGAGTACATCAACCAATCTTTCAGTGGCTGCAGAATAACAATATGAAGTTCAACGATGAGAAATTTCAATTACTCAGATTGGTAAACATTGAGGAAATTAATCTTCATCAGAGTACAAAACAAATTCTAGGCCACAAATAGAGCGAAACCAAGTCAAAAGACCTGGGATACGTGATTAAGTCGGAGGATATCACCTTCAAGGACCTTAACTTGCATCAATCGCATCTGCTAGAAAAATGACGGATGGATATATGACGAACTTCAAAACTAGGGGAGGCCAAAGCCCATGATGACACTCTAGGTCACTTGTTCTATCTAGGTGGAATATTGCTGCACACTAAACAGCCACCTTTCAAGCAGTGTGAATTGCCGACCTAGAAAATGTACAGAGAAACTTTACACGGGCGGCATAACGGTAGATAAACACCTCAATTACTGGGAGCGCTTGAGTTTCTTTAACCTGTATTCCCTGGAACGCAGGAGGGTGAGAAGACAAGATGGAGACACAATGATCTATATACACCTGAAAATCCGAGAGGATAGTACCGAACTGCACCGAAAATCACTCACTCCGAAAAGAACAAGACTTGGCAGACGATGCCACATTCCCCCCAATGAAAAGCAGGGTTTGTCACTAGCACGTTTTAAAGGACATACAATAAGTGTCAGGGCCCGAGGACTGTGCAACTGCCTCCCGCACATAAGGGGGTATTACAAACAGACCCCTGGAGTCTTCAAGCTGGCACTGGACAAAGTACACTAAAGTCAGTACCTGATCAGCCGGGCTGTGGCTCGTACGTTGGTTTGCGTGCAGCCAGCAGCAACAGCCTGGTTGATCAGGCGCTGATCCACCAGGACAGGCCCCTGGGTCACAGACCGGGCCGCCGGGGGCGTTGACCCCGAAACTCTCTCCAGGTATAAACTCCAGGCCTTAACCAGCTCAATGCAGACTAGTGTTTATGCGCAGCCGGTACAGTCGGTCCGCCATCTGGTGCTAATACTATGTTTTCCTCACCAGGTGGCGTGCAAGAGAACCTGTAGAAGCATCCTCTCTCCCCGCAGGTCGAGAGACGAATGTTACCCATTCAACTAACATCTCCTACAAAAACTCTCCTCCTTTCACAATAATTAAAAAGCAGTTGCAGAACAAAAATATTTACATAGACCATTCTAAAGTAATACCGTAATGAACTTAAGCAAAATTTTTTTTGTTTTATATTTTATTTAGAACATACAATACAAGAGATAGATAAGACAAAAACAGGTCTTACACCAGAATAAATCATTAAACAAACCACTCAAACATGAATGAATAAACAAAAATACCCTCCCACCCAATACATGCAAAACCCCTACACCTATGATAACCAATAAACGCTAATTCCAATTGCATTGGTATATGATTAACAAAAACACACCCAAAATAAATATGCATTATTGTCACTTTGTTAAAGTATAAAGTAGGACCACCTGATACGTTTAAATAACGACTTACGTAATGTATTGAGAATAGTAAATCCAATATGTTCATCAAAACGAAATATATTAATAACAAGGAATCAACACACTGACACCTCTACAGCATCTAAAACATGCATATGAGAAGCATACGATAGAACAATGTCCTACTGCCAAAATCATTCAATATTTGAGTATACTCGTCCCAAACATGAATACACATCATACGCCCAAGTTCATACACATCACCGCCTTCATACCAGGACGGGCGACCCCGTTTCACCCCAGACAGCCCATCAACATAAACAACATTGACATCCATACCCTGCCCCACCCACCTAATTTACAAATTTAATAAAACCTCTAATGTAAGGTCTCTATATCCTCAAGAGAAATCCCGCTCCCACTCCTCCTCCTAAAGTTCTCATTATTCCGCACAACGTTTTAGAAAAACGTACAGCCAATACCCCTCCTTCACCTCACTTACCCCTTTCCCCTTCATTCCCCACATAATGTAGACATATCTACCTATGTACCCCACAGCCTCTAATAATACTTTCATCCATACCCCCACATCATAAACTCAATGCCCGCAGAACAGAGATAGTATTGACACATTTTCTTATGCACACCTGCTAAACCAACCCTGACGCTCCCCAACCCCTCACAAAAACTACACTACATGGAATGCTGAATCCTCCCCGCCACATATTCCACATACCCCCCCCCTCAAACCACCGTTCTAGCTCGTAAGACACTCCCGATGTAAATCCCATGCAAAAACCGATACATCACCTCACGTCACGGGTTGTTACCTTAACCTACCAAACCTTCTCCATATACATCCCCAGTCATACAATGGGGAAAATCCCCTCCACCGGAGCCACAAACCTTTTCCGCCGGAACATACTACACACCTACTTATATTTTTAACTTACCCAGATCCCTAACCATCACACTAGCCTCAAAATAGTTTCACACTCCTCAACTCCCGTCCCGAAGAAATTGCGTTCCAACTTATTGTGTACCGTTAACCAACCCCCCCACTCACCCCTCCCCATCACCTCCCTTTTAATAAAGATACATTTGTCCTCCTCTTTAAGTTCATTAAACCACAACCCCTGACGCACAGGTAACATTACTACATCCCTTCTAGCCAATCACAACCTGAACCCACAAAAATTAAAAACCCCTCTTGAGTATAGTTGCAAAATTGCCGTCCCGTTAAAGGGAACACGGCAGCCACATGCCAAACCTTGCTATACAATAAAACGTTTAATTAAAATGGCACGCTGCACAAGGTCAAAGATAAGGCCGCAATGCCTCCAATTGACCAGTATCCTTCTACCACCTGACCGATTTATTACACGTGCAGCCTCAAGATCATCTGCATAGACTAGACCACAAATTTTTAATGACATCACCCGCTTCTTTACGGACTGCACTACCACACTCAGACCCGCTCCCCCAAGTTCCTAACCCCATACCAGGACTTCTCCGAATTTACCTCATACCAGTTGCACAGCAACGTTCGCCACTCCATCTAGGCGTTTAGGACATCCCTCTCTACAATACAGTGGTTCTTAACTTAACAATTAGGGTATTTGCCCCTTACGCTCATTAAACCGTAATTGGAATTTACCAGAAGTGTGTTGCCAAACCAAACAAACACAAAACTATAAAAGTACCTACGAAAACAGATTTGAACATTAACTTCCTATACACACACATCCTGAATCAGTGGAAGAATAGAAGAATATACCCCACAATTATATAATATCAATAATAAAGCATCAACCATGCATTCACTGTCATAACAACATTACGAACATGGAGTTTACACATAAGTATATAAAGAAACATTATCATGTATTCATCCTTTACAATCTATGTATGTAATATTTAATATTAATCCCAAAACTAGAATTAGACCTTGACACTTGTCAATTGGTTTCTCCACATGTGTGTTAAGTAGTACATTTCCTTCTATATAGGAGAACAGCTATAAAGGAAAGTATTGCAGACTACGTGTTTAAAACTACAAAATACAAGATCATCCCATACTACGTACACTTGACTACAGTGTTTCCTTGTTTTATTTTAATTTTTTAACTCCCCCCCCCATCTCATATTAATAAAAAGGATTACTTTAAATCACTGGTTGTATCTTTTGTACATGTTCAGTACTGCATGCCATAAACACCATAACAGCTGTACAGCCACCTATCCTTGACAGTGGAGTGTAATATAGATAACCAACAATGATATGTAAATGTTTGACGTTCTATGTGTTCCTGAATGAAACCATAGTATGAACGCGAATATAAAAAATCTCTCCAGGACATAACCAGTTCACGAATGTATGCTCTCCTAGCTCACTCTCTCATCCTTCAACACTACTAGACAACCTTACACCCCCCCCCCTAACATTAAAGGAGACCCGTCCCTGCCCCCCCCCTTGTTCCCTGGAGAAGTTGTGCTACAGTGAGATACGAAACCTACCGAAAACTTGATTCCATCCTCCCCCCATTATTAATCTATTCTAACTTGTCCTAAATAACCCTTGCTGCTAACGCTTTTATCCTCAACTGCCCTTTACAATCTGACCTCATTCCCCAGAAAAATGCAAATAATCTGCCCATAACATACATCAAAGCCCTCCCCACTTACTTACGTACCCCACTAACATCCCTCGCGAAAAAGAAAACCAAGATCTAAGAAAAAAAAAAAAAATAAAACAAAAGAAAAGACCAACTCCCCCCCCCCAACAACCTTAATAACACCCGCCAATCCAGGACTCTCACCATGCCCAAAGATGACAAAAAATATACACATGAAAGGCAGTTTCCTCCTCCCCACGAAATAAACATGCCTTGCCTCTACGACCCAGCCTCAAAAACCCATTTTTGGCAAACACTTGCTTAGATGCAATCACACCCATGAGGGAAAACGTATTATTACCTTCTCCCTGACCCTTGCTGGTATCCTAAGCTTCCTCGATTTCCCATAATGACCTAGTTATACATGGGGATACTGCAACCCCCTGCAATACAACCCCTTTCCCCAAACACACACCTACCACTGTGTTTACTTCAAACTTTTAACCTGCCTCACTGTCACACAAGAATCTTATTATCATCTTCCACTTTTCTCAACATCCCTGCCACCCACCAGTTTCTAGCATCCCTCTCACCCTATCCACCTAACACCCCTCGCCCCCCCCCCCCTTAGATACCTCTGCTTAATATATAATAGCCATTACCCTAGCCTTAGGCCAACAAACCTAGTCCCCCCATTTCACCTCCATCATGTCCACATCCTTGGACCAACCATGCCTCCCAAACCCCACACAAACCTCAACACCCCTCCTTGTATTTCCTGTATATCTGCCCACCCTCAAAGGGAAACACCTCCGCCACAACCCCAGACCTACTATGTTTACCCCCCCCCCCCCCCCCCCCCCCGAGTTAATTACAACGCCCTCTGCTGTAAACGCATTCACTAACCCTCAACTTTTAACTTTCCTATAACCCTTACTCGGGACTGTTTTCTGAGTTATCCTCCTACATTCTGCAACTGCTTAATATACCATATCCACACACCCTACATTCGGTCACAAACAATCCATCCCATTCTCCCCCAATCTCCCCCTCAACCAATTTCCTACCTACAATAACCTAGACTTTGCCTAAATTAACTACCATCCTGAAACATTCCTAAAAACTCCTTATCCACTCTGTCCCACCCTCTTAAAAGCTCTCCCCACTCGTTAACTAAAACAGTTGTATCATCCACATAACCTTACTATCCCCCCATACTTCCCCCCTACCCCCAACTATTTCTCCTCACAGCCTCAAAGAAAGGAGTTGCACCACATGCAAAAGAGCAAACTGCGACAGTGGGCAACCCTGCCTTAATCCCTGTTCCTCATCACCGCCCCCCCAGCTTTTCCATTAACCTGCACCCTCATGACAGCCCCTCATATTAGAGTGCGCCCCACTCTCACTACCCCCCCCCCTCCTCCCCCACCCCCCCCACTTCCCAAACAGCCCACAAAAAGTTCCTCTTCACGCAGTCATAGGCCTGAGCCCAATCCAAGGCCAAGGACGCCCCTCCTGGCAGTTTCTTATAAAATCCCTTATCCCCACTGTGCCATTTTCTATAGTCCGTTCCCGGTATCATACTGACCCTCATGTATGCTATTCCCAATTACCTTCTTTACCTAGTTACCCAATACGTTAGCAAATAATTTTGTTAATCAGTACCACATTAACGACAACGGACGATATCTCCCAACCCTTCTCCTCCCCCCCCCCTTCTTAGGCACCAAAACAACAACCCCGTTTTTCTGTGTTTGCGCCATCCTACCATGTTTTCTTCAAACAGATAATCAGAACGCGACAAGGCACTTCCCTCAGATCTCCCCAATGTGCTCTGTAAAAATCATTAGATAACCCATCTATTCCTGGTGCTTCCCTGACTCAACCATTCACCACCTCCCCACTCTGCCTCCTTAATGCCTCCTCTCCAACATATCCTATCCCCCTGCACTCAAAACCTGATGAAACCACTAATCTCTAATGTTTCTACCCAACCACCCCTCCCCGTCTCTTCCATTTCTCTTAAACCAAGAATCAGTTAACCTATGAAGCAATCTGTGTCAGAGAGACCTGTCCCTGCACACATAACCTCCCCTCCCTCCACGACAACTGTGTGCCACGGATTCCTCAACTGTCTGTATCCTTGAATTTTCGGCGTACAAACCCGGTTGGCTTATCACCTTTTAGGTTAGTACAGTCCTCCAAGCCTGCCCTGACCTGAGTGCTTCAAAACGTTCATTATGCATCTCCACTAAACGACTTCTAAGTTCCCCCATAACTCCTCCCACCCCTTTCCCCTACCCCCCCCCCAAAAACAATCATTCAACTGGCCCTCTAAATAATTTGCAATCCAAACCTCCAGCCGGGGCCCATTCCCTGCCCCTCTTCTTAAAAAATCCTGCAATCTGCCACCTTTGCCTGAAAACTCCCACCAATCTAGCAAATCCACTTCCTCACCCCTAGCCTCCCACAACCCTTTTCCCCACCATGCCTTAAAAGGACCAACCCTTGATCTTCCCTCCTGTAAAAGCCTCACATTTAATTTCCAATAACTCTGATATATTCTCGGATTACCATCCACCCGCAGGTCAGCCAACACTGCTCTGTGATCAGAAAAAAACCCACGTCTACTGTTCTAACCCTCTCCACTCCTATCCCCTGCCTCACATAAATCCTATCCAACCTTGCCTCATAATTCCCCTGTACATAGGTGTTCTCCACCTGATACCCCCCCCCTTCCAAACCACACTCCCGACCCCCGACGTCTCGAAAAGCATCCCGTAAGACACGCAACACAAACACCCCGCCCCCCTAGGTATTACGTCTCCTTGCCTAATCACACAATTCCAATCACCTCCAATTATCGCAATAGCAGTAAACCCCTAAGATTGTATAACAATACTCCCGAACAAAGTCTGTTGTTATCCTCACGTTTCCAATCGCGGGCATATAACTCCCACAAAACATAACCCTGCTTTCCCCCCACCACCCATCCACTCGAACAACCCTCCCCCCTCCCCCCTCCTCCCACCCCCATAACTCGAAACGGACGGGGTCTCCTTTACTAAAACAGCCACTCCTCCCTTTAAAAGCTTTGCCATGCTTACAATCGCAACTCACTACCTGACTTATGGTTATGTTCCTGTAGGAAAACAAACATCCACATCATACCTTTTGAGGAACCACTAAAAACCATGCCCTTTTTACTTCATCTTTAGGCCATTAGCATTTAGTGTTACACACCTAATGGTCAAGGAAAGGCGGCTTACCTCTGTGCCGCTGTGGCTTGCTCACACTTCCCTTCAAGCTGCTCACACTTTCCTTACTACTCTTTTTAATAAGACCCCCTACCCCCCCTGTCCCCCACCCCCCGATTTTCCCTGTACTCTCCCTCCGTAGGGGATTTTTTATACCGCCTCTGCCCATGCCTTTTACCTGGTCTTTGCCCAGGTGTTAAAACCCCGTCTAATTCAGTCAACCCTACTGGCCGCTTCCTAGAGCTGCCTCCCAAAGCCATCCTTCCTCAGGGACATCCTCCCTGTGTACCTCTGCCACCACAACTGTATCCTGTCCACCATTCCCTGTTCCTCCCTCTCACTCAGCCCTTGCAATCGCTGCCCATCACTGGGCCTTCCATTCAGTCCTTGTTGTGATAGAAACACAGGCCTTATCTCTAGGGCCACGAGAGGTGGTGCAGTATTATCCTGCTGCTGCTCCCCACAGGACCAGTATCACTACAGTCCTCTCCTACGAAAGCCTCCTCCAAGAATTCCTGGAGTACAGACTCCAAAGACACCTCCTGTGTCGCCTCCACCACGTCCTCCACCTCCACAGGCTTTGGAGGAGGATCTCCATCCTCCACCGGGAGTGTGACACACGTCCCCAACTGTTCTCCCCTCCTTTCCACCTCCTCACTCCATAGAGGGGGCCCAGTTTTCGCCGTCTCCACCACACTCATCTGCTGGGCCTCCTCCACGGGCTGGCACCCTGGGGCAACTCTACGTGCACATTGCGCTGCTATATGTTCATAAGAGTTGCAAAGACGAGACGTCCTCCTTTGTCCCACATAAGACACAAATACCTGAGTTCTGTTGCCCGGCAACATAACATACGAAGGTATAGGCTTCTTTAATGTCATCTTGATGTTGTATGAACCTTCCGGAAGGCCCTCATATGGTCCATCCCTCCATACCCCTCCTCTAGCCTCATGAATGACTCCGTAGTTGCTGAAAACGTCCTCTATACCAAACTTGGTCGCCTCAAAGGGTACATTTCTCACCCGTACCCACGTGTAGTAAGTAGACACGTCATGCATACACACATCCATCGTCGAGTTGAGGCACATTCGGCGTTCCTGGTACTCCTCCACCACACTGCTGTAGAAACTGGCTCTCAGAAACTTTACAAATACTCTTCTCATCCCGTTAAGGGCCACATCATACAGTTCCTCGTTAGGGATACCATATAGATCCCTAATAATTGCAGGAAGAAGTACGTTCATCGTAGCTGGGCTCAGAGAACCCCTTAACAGCTCAATGCAGACTGTGTTAATCCTCCTGCCGGTGTAATCTGCCATGTTTGATCAGTGAAAACTGCGCAGAAACCAGGTGAAGTGGGAGCTACTGCGCAGCCCGTCAGCACGGCCCAATAGCGATGCGAACAATTAATATCTTTAAATATATATTACACTAATAGTCGAGGATTGTTTTTATACTGCGCGCAGTGACCACACAGACCCATTCTCTCACATGTGAGCCTACCAGCTTTCTCCTGCTTGATTTGAAGCCACTAGAATTTTTGAGTATATATATGTCAAACGCATTGGCTCGTAAGATGTATATACACGACCGAAACAGTCAAAGGGTTAAGGAACTTCATCTACTTGTTGACAAATTTAGAAAATGGTAAAAATGTTAGTTTACAGTATACCTCTTAAGTTATAATGGGGCTTTTGGTATTCCTGTTTTGACTGGTGTGAGCACTAATGTTCCACCTAGTATTATTAGTAGTTGCATTATTTAGAGATGTAACACTCATTTTGATTTTGGCATTACTCAAGAAACTACAGTACCATCTATTTCCTAACACACTAATTATATGTCCCCTTCGGCAGACAGGACAGACAGACACAGACACAGACACAGACATACAGACACATACACACACACACTTGAGTAAATACAGTACGATATTAAGTAAAAATCAATTTTATCAGATACTTAAAAAAAAAAGTTATGTACTAAACCTCACATCCTTAAAATTCTTAATTAACTGAGAGTCCAGCTGATACTATCATTATCCCATTTTACTTCAAATAACCATTTTTATTGTAATTCGAGAAATTTATTTCCTATTATTAAACCTTATTCGAAATGTAACTCATGCACAAATTTGGAATTTCAAAATAAGAGAAAAATGCTCAGAAACTTAGTTAAAAGTAACTATGCAGAAGCTGCTCAAACCAGTCAAGTCCTGTGTCCCTGCAGGCCACCACAACTTCGTATATTAATTAACTTTTCTGAGCAGAGACTCTTCGTCTAGATGTGGCCTCTCTCTCACCGGTGTAAACCACATATTCTGAATAAAAGCAAATAAAAATACTTTGCAATTACATTGTAGGCAACATACATCCAAGAACACACACTTTAATATTATTACAGTCACTCCTACTGCTGCACTTGCTCTCTAACACATTATGAGTAATAAAATACACAGTGGAACCTCGGTTGTCGAACTTAATTCGTTCCAGATGTCGCTTCAACAACCAAAATGGACAACAACCAAAGCAATTTTTCCCATAAAGAATATGTCAAAAGAATTAATCAGTTTCAGACCCCAAAAGGACAATATAATAATTTGTTAAAAATGTATTATTGCATAAAACTGTAAAAATGAATAAGAAACTGTGAATACTGTACAATAAATGAAAGTTTAACTGCCTCTTACCTGTCAGAGAAGAGCTAATGACATACTGGAAGCAGGATATGGAGGAGAGGAGGGAGTATGTTACTGCTTGGAAGGAGAGTCACCTTCTATTAACATGTCAGACAACTGTCCTTCTGGTGTTGTTTCTCTTCTTTGCCTCTTTTCACTACTCACACATTGTTCTGGCTCACTGGTTCTTTGTCTCACTAAAAACTTGTCCAGTGAGATTTATTTCAGGCTCCGTTTCAACACTCGTCTAATTTGAGACATTGCACTGTCACTGTACATGTTAAAGAGACAGATGGCCACTGCTTTGTCTGGATGGTATTTTTCAGCAAACTCCTGCACATCATGCCATTCAGCACACATTTCCTGGACAAGTGCAATGGGCACATCAATCCTTTTCTCCTCTTCCTCTGATGACAGCTCCTCTGCTGCAATCTGTTGCTGCTACTTCTGAAGGTTTACAAGTTCTTCTGTGGTATACCTGGGAGGGTTTTCGGCAGTAAAACACCCCCCGGCCTGCTCTGAGACCAGGCCTCGTGGTGGATCACGGTCTGATCAACCAGGCTGTTACTTCTGGCCACATGCAAACTGACGTATGAACCACAGCCCGGCTGGTCAAGTACTGATTTCGGGTGCCTGTTCAGTGCCTTCTTTAGACAGCCAGGTCAGCTGAACAGTCTTGGGCCCCTGACACTTATTGTGTCCTCAGTGTACTCACAGCACCCCTGCTTTTCATTGCAGGAATGTTGCATCTCCTGCTGAGTCTTTTGCTTTCATAGGAATTGATTTTTGTGTGCAAGTTTGGTACTAATCCCTCTAGGATTTTCCAAGTGTATATTATCAGTATCTCTCTTGCCTGTGTTCCAGGGAATACAAATCAAGGGACTTCAACCGTTCCCAGTAATTTAGGTGCTTTATCGTACTTATGTGTGCCATGAAAGTTCTTTGTACACTCTCTAGGACAGCAATTTTGCCTGCCTTGAAGGGGGCAGTTAGTGTACAACAATATTCCATGAAATTAAGACACATGTGCAACATCTGGGTATCTTTATTGTAGACGTTTCGCCAACCAGTGGCTTTATCAATACAAATTCTAGGACATAACTTGAAGACAGTAGGACTATATACAGAAGATGAGGTAATCAGTCCCTCAACCTAGGAGTAGGTGCGAAGAGCACCGCAGTCGTGGAGATTCTTACACAACAATATTCTTACACAACAATATTCCAGCCTAGAGAGAGCAAGTGATTTGAAGAGAATCATGGGCTTGGCATCCCTAGTTTTTAAGGTTCTCATTATCCATCTTTCATTTTTCTAGCAGATGCGATAGATACATTGTTGTGGTCTTTGAAGGTGAGATCCTCTGATATTATCACTCCCAGGTTCTTTACATTACTTTCTCGCTCTATTGTATGGTTAAAATTTGTTGTATACCCTGATAGTTTTAATTTCCTCAAGTTTTCCATATATGAGTAGGTGAAAATTCTCTTCATTGAACTTCATATAGTTTTGAAAAGCCCCGTTTGAAGATTTGGTTGATGTCCGGTTGGAGTCTTGTAGTGTCTTCGATGGAGGACACTGTCATGGCAATTGTCATCCGCAAAGGAAGACATGGAGCTATGGCTTACATTTCTGTCTATGTCCGATATGAGGATGAGGAATAGGATGGGAGCGAGTATTGTGCTTTGTGGAACAGAGCATTTCACCGTAGCTGCCTCAGACTTTATTCTGTTTACTATTACTCTTTGTGTTCTATTTGTTAGGAAGTTATAGATCCATCTACCAACTTTTCCTGTTATTCCTTTATCACACACTTTTTGCTCTATTACACCATGGGTGCACTTGTTGAAGCCTTTGCAAAGCCCGTGTATACTACATTTGCATTTTTTTTTATCCTCAATAGCATCCAGAACCTTGTCAAGTAGTTCAGTAGTTGGGACAGGTAGGAGTGACCTGCTCTAAACCCGTGTTGCCCTGGGTTGTATAACTGATGGGTATCTAGGTGGTTGGCAATCTTGCTTCTTAGAACCCTTTCAAAGATTTTTATGATATGGAAATGTTCAGATATGGGAGTTCAGTTTTGTGCTCCTCTAACCAAAATCCTTATCCTTTTCAGTTACCTCTAGGGCCCCGGGTCTGTCCCCAAGGACACAATACCATCTACAGGCAAAGACTCTGGGCTCATCTTCAAAGCCTTTAAAATCCCCGGCTGCCACGAAGTCAGGCCACAATTTCTTCCATGCTGAATGCATGGGGCCTGGAAGACACATTTCCCCAGGCTTTGTCTATAAGCCTAAAGCAGGTGAGGATATTGAAATGGTCCTTCTTTGGACCCATGGTGGCTTATCTCACAATAAAAAATTGCACTAAAACTGCAAAATAACAAAAAAAAAAAAAAAAAGATCACAAGATGCACAACAAAAGCTCAAAGATGTTTACATCATGTGAGTCAATGAGCTTGTGACCCAAGCTGTTCACATTATCAGTCAACAACCAAGAGAATGTACAAACACCAGGACATTTTTTTCTATAATTCCTCATTTGAAAACAGATTTATTCGACAAGTAATGCAGTTGACAACCGAGGTTCCACTGTAGATAATTACATAATGAATAATAGATGTTGTTCTACTACAAGCTAATTATTAGGGATGAGACAATAAAAATTTTTTTGCCTATATTGATACAACACTTTTTAGGTCAATACTGATAAACCCACAAAATTAGCTGATACCCACCACCGACCCCAGCAAAATCAGTCGATACTTAGCATTAGGCCCCTGCCAATACTGATACTGTACTATCAAAATTTGTGTATGTTTTGCTGATACACTGCAAAACATACAAGTGTTTTACAAAAGTCGCCTTCAAAATAACATGAAAACCAAACTATAAAAACAACCATGTGTATAATGCATACCATGTTCCCACATATAACAAAACATTACACAGACAATTATGTGTTTCTAAAATTTATTTCTATATACACTATAACTCCAACTTAAAAAATCACCCTTACATTGACACTTTAGTATCAATTACTTATTATATTCATCTACAGTTAAACCTCATCACAATCAAACAAGCACTGGGAAAAAAAAATTATTTTTTTTTTCAACAAATCGGCCGTCTCCCACCGAGGGAGGGTGACCCAAAAATTAAAAAAAATCCCCAAAAAAAAAAACTTTTAATATCATTTAAAAACTTTTACCCCACTATAATTTGACGTTTTTTCAGAGGGCCCAGATCAACGTTTGAAGCATATATAACGATATATAACTATCCCTCCTAAATGCCAAAATCCCAAACCCCCCCTTTAACCCCTTAAACTGTCCAAAAGTAGATTTTTACGTTCACCCGCGTGGTGCCCCAAAATTCTGAAAAAAAAAAAAAAGTTTTTTTTAAATTAAAGGGGCTACCCGTC
>NC_069399.1:137391242-137441908 GCF_026875155.1 Cherax quadricarinatus | reverse complement strand
TTTTACTGTTACACTTCACTAATACATGGCCCCTTTACCCGATTGTAAGTTTGTCGTTAATTTGCTCTCTTCTTTCCTTTTATTTGCCTATTTTTTCTTTTCTTTTGGTACAGGTCGGCCATCACTAATCCGGCATCATTGCACATGTAGTGTGCCGGATTTAGTGAGTTTGCCGGATTACAGAGTGGTTAGGTTATAATACACTTAATTAACCTATTGTTAGCGAGTTTCTGCTACAGCTTCCTCATTTTCATCAATGCTTTTTCTTCCACTGACTTGCTACTGTAGATTTACAACCTTCTGCACAATTTCTGAGTCAGTATAATGATAAAATTTGAGATTATGCTTTCCGTTATTAGTGCCTGATTGCTGATGGAACTGGATAACTGATTGCCAGATTAGTGATGGCTGACCTGTATGTGAAATTTCAGGTATCATGTGCATTTAAACAAAAAAGATTGATAGTAATTTGTAGAAACAATTTTTTTTTAATATAACTTGCTCTTCGAATTACATTTTTGGTGGAAAATTTACGAAGATCTTGAGTAGAAAATTTTTTACCTGTTTAAATATTTAATAATATATATAATATGTTAATAGTAGTAGGTTGGTAGACAGCAGCCACCCAGGGAGGTACTACCGTTCTGCCAAGTGAGTGTAAAACGAAAGCCTGTAATTGTTTTACATGATGGTAGGATTACTGGTGTCCATTTTTCTGTCTCATGCACACGCAAGGTTTCAGGTATGTCTTGCTACTTCTACTTACTCTTAGGTCACACTACACATACATGTACAAGCATATATATACAGTGGACCCCCGGTTTACGATATTATTTCATTCCAGAAGTATGTTCAGGTGCCAGTACTGAACGAATTTGTTCCCATACGGAATATTGTGAATTAGATTAGTCCATTTCAGACCCCCAAACATGCACGTACAAACGCACTTACATAAATACACTTACATAATTGGTCGCATTGGGGGTTATTGTAAAGCGGGGGTCCACTGTACACACCTCTCTGGGTTTTCTTCTATTTTCTTAATAGTTCTTGCTCTTGTTTATTTCTTATCTCCATGGGGAAGTGGACAGAATTCTTCCTCTGTAAGCTATGCGTGTTGTAAGAGGCGACTAAAATGCCAGGAGCAAGGGGCTAGTAACCCCTTCTCCTGTATATATTACTAAATTTAAAAAGAGAGACTTGCGTTTTTCTTTTTGGGCCACCCTGCCTCGGTGAGATATGGCCGGTGTGTTGAAAGAAAGAAAGATATATAATACATTAATAGTAGTAGGTTGGTACACAGCAGCCACGCAGGGAGGTAATACCGTCCTGCCAAGTGAGTAAAACGAAAGCCTGTATTTGTTTTACATGGTAGGATTTCTGGTGTCTCTTTTCTGTTTCATAAACATGCAAGATTTCAGGTATGTCTTGCTACTTCTACTTACACGTAGGCAACACTATACGTTCATGTACACGTTTGTGTATACACACTCATCTGAGTTTTCTTTGATTTTATCTTAATAGTTCTTGTTCTTATTGCTTTTCCTTTTATATCCATGGGGAAGTGGAATAAGATTCTCTCCTCTGTAAGCCATCTGTGTTGCAAAAGTCAACTAAAATGTCGGAAACAATGGACTGTAACCCCTTTTCTCATATAGCCTAATAAAAAGAAAAAGAAGAAAACCGTCAGAGTGGGATGTTTGAATGTGTGTGGATGTTTTGTGAATGATAAGAAAGAAATGATTATGGAGGTTATAAATGAGAAGAAAGCTGAAGGGGGTGAGGGAGTTTCAGTGGGGAGAAATAAATGGGATTAGGTCAGGGGTTTCAAATAGAGTTAAAGCTGAAGAAGGAGTAGCAATAATGTTGAAGGATAAGTTATGGCAGGAAAAGAGGGAATATAAATGTATTAATTCAAGGATTATGTGGAGTAAAACAAGGGTTGGATGTGAAAAGTGGGTTATAGTAACCATTTATGCATCTGGAGAAGAGAGAAGTGTAGAGGAGAGAGAGAGATTTTTGGAAATGTTGAGTGAGTGCTTGGGAAGTTTTGAACCAAATGTGAGAGTCCTTGTAGTTGGGGATTTTAATGCTAAAATGGGAAAAAATGTTTTGGAGGGAGTAGTAGGTAAATTTGTGGTGCCAGGGGTAAATAAAAATGGGGAGCCTTTAATTGAGTTACATGTAGAAAGAGGTTTGGTAATAAGTAAAACATATTTTATGAAAAAGAGGATAAATAAGTATACAAGGTATGATATTTAATGAAAGTAGTTTGTAAGGTTATGTATTGGTGGATAAAAGGTCGATGGGTAGGCTACAGGATGTGCATGTTTATAGAGGGGCAACTGATATATCGGATCATTATTTAGTTGTAGCTACGATTAGAGTAAGAAGTAGATGGGAAAAAAGGAAAATAGTAACAAGAAAGAGGTAAAAGTTTATAAACAAAGGGAGGAGGAAATTAGGGTGAGATACTAGCAACTATTGGCAGAAACGTGGGCTAGTGCAAGTATGAGTAATGGGGAGGGAGGGTTGAAGAGGGTTGGAATAGTTTTAAAAATGCAGTATTAGAATGTGGGGCAAAAGTTTGTGGTTATAGGATGGTGGGTACAGGAGGAACGAGGAGTGATTGGTGGAATGATGAAGTAAAGGGTGTGATGAAAGAGAGAAAAGTAGCTTATGAGAGGTTTTTAAAAAGCAGAAGTGTTATAAGAAGAGCTGAGTGTATGGAGAGTTTACTAAAAGAAAGGTGAAGAGAGTGGTGAGAGAGTGCTAAAGGAGAGCAGATGATAGAGTGGGAGAAAATAAGAAAAAATATTGCAGTGAGATAAACAAGTTACGATAGCCTAGGGAACGAATGGATTTGTCAGTTAAAAACAGAGTAGGGGAGTTAGTAGATGGGGAGCTGGAGGTATTGGGTAGATGGCATGAATATTTTGAGGAACTTTTAAATGTCACTGAAGTAAGGGAGGCGGTAATTTCATGCACTGGTCATGGAGGTATAACATCTTTTAGGAGTGAAGAAGAGCAGGATCTGAGCGGTGGAGGTGTGTGAGGCATTACATAGAATGAAAGGGGATGAATCAGCTGGAACTGATGGGATCATGACAAAAATGTTAAAAGCAAGGAGAGATATAGTGTTGGAGTGGTTGGTATTTTTGTTTAATAAATGTAACAGAGGGGAAGGTACCTAGGGATTGGCAGAGAGCATGTATAGTTCCTTTATATAAAGGGGAGTGAGACAAAATAGATAGTAAGTATTATAGGGAAATAAGTTTACTGAGTATACCAGGAAAAGTGTACAGTAAGGTTATTATTGAAAGAATTAGAGGTAAAACAGAAAGTAGGAATGTGGATGAGCAAGGAGGCTTAAGAGTGGGTAGAGGATGTGTAGATCAAGTGTTTACATTGAAGCATGTATGTGAACAGTATTTAGATAAAGGTAGGGAAGTTTTCATTGCATTTATGGATTTAGAAAAGGCATATGATAGAGTGGATAGAGGAGCAATGTGGCAGATGTTGCAAGTATATGGAATAGGTGGTAAGTTACTAAATGCTGTAAAGAGTTTTTATGAGTTTAGTGAGGCTCAGGTTAGGGTGTGTAGAAGAGAGGGAGATTACTTCCCAGTAAAATTAGGCCTTAGACAGGGATGTGTAATGTCACCATGGTTGTTTAATATATTTATAGATGGGTTTGTAAAAGAAGTAAATGCTAGGGTGTTGGGAAGAGGGGTGGGATTAAATTATGGGGAATCAGATACAAAATGGGAGTTGACAGTTACTTTTTGCTGATGATACTATGCCTATGAGAGATTCTGAAGAAAAATTGCAGAGGTTAGTGGACGAGTTTGGGAGTGTGTGTAAAGGTAGAAAGTTGAAAGTGAACGTAGAAAAGAGTAAGGTGATGAGGGTATCAAATTATTTAGATAAATAAAAATTGGGTATCAAATTGGTAAAGAGGAGTATGGAAGAAGTGAATGTTTTCAGATACGTATTTGGGAGTTGACATGTCAGAGGATGGATTTATGAAGGATGAGGTTAATCATGGGATTGATTAGGGAAAAAAAGTGAGTGGTGCATTGAGATATATGTGGAGAGAAAGAACATTATCTATGGAGGCAAAGAAGGGAATGTATGAAAGTATAGTGGTACCAACACACTTATATGGGTGTGAAGCTTGGGTTGTAACTGCTGCAGCAAGGAGGCGGTTGGAGGCAGTCGAGATGTCCAGTCTAAGGGCAATGTGTGGTGTAAATATTATGCAGAAAATTCGGAGTGTGGAAATTAGGAGAAGGTGTGGAGTTAATAAAAGTATTAGTCAGAGGGCTGAAGAGGGGTTGTTGAGGTGGTTTGGTCATTTAGAGAGAATGAATCAACGTAGAATGACATGGAGAGCATATAAATCTGTAGGGGAAGGAAGGCGGGGTAGGGGTCGTCCTCAAAAGGGTTGGAGGGAGGGGGTAAAGGAGGTTCTGTGGGCGATGGGCTTGGACTTCGGCAAGCATGCCTTAGCGTGTTAGATAGGAGTGAATGGAGACGAATGGTATTTGGGACCTGACTAGCTGTTGGAGTGTGAGCTGGGTAATATTTAGTGAAGGGTTTCATGGAAACTGGTTATTTTATATAGCTGGACTTGAGTCCTGGAAATGGGAAGTACAATGCCTGCACTCTAAAGGAGGGGTTTGGGATATTGGCAGTTTGGAAGGATATGTTGTGTATCTCTATACGTATATGCTTCTGAACTATTGTATTCTGAGCACCTCTGCAAAAACAGTGATTATGTGTGAGTAAGGTGAAAGTGTTGAATGATGGTGAAAGAATTTTCTTTTTGGGGATTTTCTTTCTTTTTGGGTCACCCTGCCTCTGTGGGAGACGGCCGACTTGTTAAAAAAAAAATATTCTAGACAATAGTAAATGACCAGTACAGGTGAAAATGTTCACCTGTCAGTGTGATTGTTACAATTTGAGTACTATTTCAGGCGGACATCAACCAAATCTTTCAGTGGGCTGCAGAAAACAATATGAAGTTCAACGATGAGAAGTTTCAATTACTCAGATATGGTAAACATGAGGAAATTAAATCTTCATCAGAGTACAAAACAAATTCTGGCCACAAAATAGAGCGAAACACCAACGTCAAAGACCTGGGAGTGATTATGTCGGAGGATCTCACCTTCAAGGACCATAACATTGTATCAATCGCATCTGCTAGAAAAATGACAGGATGGATAATGAGAACCTTCAAAACTAGGGAGGCCAAGCCCATGATGACACTCTTCAGGTCACTTGTTCTATCTAGGCTGGAATATTGCTGCACTCTAACAGCACCTTTCAAGGCAGGTGAAATTGCCGACCTAGAAAATGTACAGAGAACTTTCACGGCGGCATAACGGAGATAAAACACCTCAATTACTGGGAGCGCTTGAGGTTTCTAAACCTGTATTCCCTGGAACGCAGGAGGGAGAGATAATGATTATATACACCTGGAAAATCCTAGAGGGACTAGTACCGAACTTGCACACGAAAATCACTCACTACGAAAGCAAAAGACTTGGCAGACGATGCACCATCCCCCCAATGAAAAGCAGGGGTGTCACTAGCACGTTAAGAGACCATACAATAAGTGTCAGGGGCCCGAGACTGTTCAACTGCCTCCCAGCACACATAAGGGGGATTACCAACAGACCCCTGGCAGTCTTCAAGCTGGCACTGGACAAGCACCTAAAGTCAGTTCCTGATCAGCCGGGCTGTGGCTCGTACGTTGGTTTGCGTGCAGCCAGCAGCAACAGCCTGGTTGATCAGGCGCTGATCCACCAGGAGGCCTGGTCACAGACCGGGCCGCGGGGGCGTTGACCCCCGAAACTCTCTCCAGGTAAACTCCAGGTAGATAATATTAGTGTCAGAACAAAGATTGGCTATGAAATCATGAACTATTATAAATTCTAATTATCAGAACATAAAAATTATATAAATTAAAATAAGAACGAGAAAAAAAAGGTAAATTGGCAACATTTTTGCAAGCCCAGGACTGGATGTTGCCGTCGGGCGAGCATCCAGAGCCAGCTTCGCGGTCTTATATCTCGGTAAGTACTGGTCCTAAATTTTTTTTTTTGGTCTTATACTGCACAGAAAGTAGCCCTCTTTAATTTAAAAACAAACTTTTTTTTATTTTTCAGAATATTCGGAGCACCACGCAGGTGAACGTAGATAGATCTACGTTTGGACAGTTTAAGGGTTAAAGGAGGGCTTTGGGATATTGGCAGTTAGGAGGGATATGTTATATATCGTTATATATGCTTCTAAACTGTTGTATCTGGGCCCCCTGCAAAAACAGTCATAATGTATGAGTGAGGTGAAAGTGTTGAATGATATTGAAAGTATTTTCTTTTTGGGGATTTTCTTTATTTTTGGGTCACCCTGCCTCGGTGGGAGACGGCCGACTTGTTGAAAAAAAAAAATTAATTTTATTCTTCAGTGCTTGTTTGATTGTAGATGAGTGTTGTAACTGTAGATGAATATAAATAAGTAATTGATACTAAAGTGTCAATGTAAGGGTGATTTTTTTAAGTTGGAGTTATAGTGTATATAGAAATAAATTTTAGAAACACACTAATTGTCTGTGTAATGTTTTGTTATATGTGGGAACATGGATATGCATTATACACATGGTTGTTTTTATAAGTTTGGCTTTCATGTTATGTTGAAGGCGACTTTTGTATACACTTGTATGTTTTGCCAGTGTATCAGCAAAACATACACAAATTTTGATAGTACAGTATCAGTATTGGCATTGGCCTAATGCTAAGTATCGACTGATTTTGCTGGGGTCGGTGGTGGGTATCAGCTAATTTTGTCGGTATCAGTATTGACCTAAAATAGTGTTGTATCAATATAGGCAAAAAATTTTTTATTGTCTCATCCCTAATAATTAGCTTGTAGTAGAACAACATCTATTATTCATTATGTAATTATCTACAGTGGAACCTCGGTTGTCAACTGCATTACTTGTCGAATAAATCTGTTTTCAAATGAGGAATTATAGAAAAAATGTCCTGGTGTTTGTACATTCTCTTGGTTGTTGACTGATAATGTGAACAGCTTGGGTCACAAGCTCATTGACTCACATGATGTAAACATCTTTGAGCTTTTGTTGTGCATGTTGTGATCTTTTTTTTGTTATTTTGCAGTTTTAGTGCAATTTTTTATTGTGAGATAAGCCACCATGGGTCCAAAGAAGGACCATTTCAATATCCTCACCTGCTTTAGGCTTATAGACAAAGCCTGGGGAAATGTGTCTTCCAGGACCATGCATTCAGCATGGAAGAAATTGTGGCCTGACTTCGTGGCAGCCAGGGATTTTAAAGGCTTTGAAGATGAGCCAGAGTCTTTGCCTGTAGATGGTATTGTGTCCTTGGGACAGACCCTGGGCCTAGAGGTAACTGAAAAGGATAAGGAGTTGGTAGAGGAGCACAGAACTGAACTCCCATATCTGAACATTCCATATCATAAAAATCTTTGAAAGGGTTCTAAGAAGCAAGATTGCCAACCACCTAGATACCCATCAGTTATACAACCCAGGGCAACACGGGTTTAGAGCAGGTCACTCCTACCTGTCCCAACTACTGAACTACTATGACAAGGTTCTGGATGCTATTGAGGATAAACAAAATGCAAATGTAGTATACACAGGCTTTGCAAAGGCTTCAACAAGTGCACCCATGGTGTAATAGAGCAAAAAGTGTGTGATAAAGGAATAACAGGAAAAGTTGGTAGATGGATCTATAACTTCCTAACAAATAGAACACAAAGAGTAATAGTAAACAGAATAAAGTCTGAGGCAGCTACGGTGAAATGCTCTGTTCCACAAAGCACAATACTCGCTCCCATCCTATTCCTCATCCTCATATCGGACATAGACAGAAATGTAAGCCATAGCTCCATGTCTTCCTTTGCGGATGACAATTGCCATGACAGTGTCCTCCATCGAAGACACTACAAGACTCCAACCGGACATCAACCAAATCTTCAAACGGGGCTTTTCAAAACTATATGAAGTTCAATGAAGAGAATTTTCACCTACTCATATATGGAAAACTTGAGGAAATTAAAACTATCAGGGTATACAACAAATTTTAACCATACAATAGAGCGAGAAAGTAATGTAAAGAACCTGGGAGTGATAATATCAGAGGATCTCACCTTCAAAGACCACAACAATGTATCTATCGCATCTGCTAGAAAAATGAAAGATGGATAATGAGAACCTTAAAAACTAGGGATGCCAAGCCCATGATTCTCTTCAAATCACTTGCTCTCTCTAGGCTGGAATATTGTTGTGTAAGAATATTGTTGTGTAAGAATCTCCACGACTGCGGTGCTCTTCGCACCTACTCCTAGGTTGAGGGACTGATTACCTCATCTTCTGTATATAGTCCTACTGTCTTCAAGTTATGTCCTAGAATTTGTATTGATAAAGCCACTGGTTGGCGAAACGTCTACAATAAAGATACCCAGATGTTGCACATGTGTCTTAATTTCATGGAATATTGTTGTACACTAACTGCCCCCTTCAAGGCAGGCAAAATTGCTGTCCTAGAGAGTGTACAAAGAACTTTCATGGCACACATAAGTACGATAAAGCACCTAAATTACTGGGAACGGTTGAAGTCCCTTGATTTGTATTCCCTGGAACACAGGCAAGAGAGATACTGATAATATACACTTGGAAAATCCTAGAGGGATTAGTACCAAACTTGCACACAAAAATCAATTCCTATGAAAGCAAAAGACTCAGCAGGAGATGCAACATTCCTGCAATGAAAAGCAGGGGTGCTGTGAGTACACTGAGAGACACAATAAGTGTCAGGGGCCCAAGACTGTTCAGCTGACCTGGCTGTCTTCAAGAAGGCACTGAACAGGCACCTGAAATCAGTACTTGACCAGCCGGGCTGTGGTTCATACGTCAGTTTGCATGTGGCCCAGAAGTAACAGCCTGGTTGATCAGACCGTGATCCACCACGAGGCCTGGTCTCAGAGCAGGCCGTGGGGGTGTTGACTGCCGAAACCCTCTCCAGGTATACCACAGAAGAACTTGTAAACCTTCAGAAGTAGCAGCAACAGATTGCAGCAGAGGAGCTGTCATCAGAGGAAGAGGAGAAAAGGATTGATGTGCCCATTGCACTTGTCCAGGAAATGTGTGCTGAATGGCATGATGTGCAGGAGTTTGCTGAAAAATACCATCCAGACAAAGCAGTGGCCATCTGTCTCTTTAACATGTACAGTGACAGTGCAATGTCTCAAATTAGACGAGTGTTGAAACGGAGCCTGAAATAAATCTCACTGGACAAGTTTTTAGTGAGACAAAGAACCAGTGAGCCAGAACAATGTGTGAGTAGTGAAAAGAGGCAAAGAAGAGAAACAACACCAGAAGGACAGTTGTCTGACATGTTAATAGAAGGTGACTCTCCTTCCAAGCAGTAACATACTCCCTCCTCTCCTCCATATCCTGCTTCCAGTATGTCATTAGCTCTTCTCTGACAGGTAAGAGGCAGTTAAACTTTCATTTATTGTACAGTATTCACAGTTTCTTATTCATTTTTACAGTTTTATGCAATAATACATTTTTAACAAATTATTATATTGTCCTTTTGGGGTCTGAAACTGATTAATTCTTTTGACATATTCTTTATGGGAAAAATTGCTTTGGTTGTTGTCCATTTTGGTTGTTGAAGCGACATCTGGAACGAATTAAGTTCGACAACCGAGGTTCCACTGTGTATTTTATTACTCATAATGTGTTAGAGAGCAAGTGCAGCAGTAGGAGTGACTGTAATAATATTAAAGTGTGTGTTCTTGGATGTATGTTGCCTACAATGTAATTGCAAAGTATTTTTATTTGCTTTTATTCAGAATATGTGGTTTACACCGGTGAGAGAGAGGCCACATCTAGACGAAGAGTCTCTGCTCAGAAAAGTTAATAATATTACTGAAGTTGTGGTGGCCTGCAGGGACACAGGACTTGACTGGTTTGAGCAGCTTCTGCATAGTGTAAGTTACTTTTAACTAAGTTTCTGCGCATATATCTCTTATTTTGAAATTCCAAATTTGTGCATGAGTTACATTTCGAATAAGGTTTAATAATAGGAAATAAATTTCTCGAATTACAATAAAAATGGTTATTTGAAGTAAAATGGGATAATGATAGTATCAGCTGGACTCTCAGTTAATTAAGAATTTTAAGGATGTGAGGTTTTGTACATAACTTTTTTTTAAGTATCTGATAAAATTGATTTTTACTTAATATCGTACTGTATTTACTCAAGTGTGTGTGTGTATGTGTCTGTATGTCTGTGTCTGTGTCTGTGTCTGTCTGTCCTGTCTGCCGAAGGGGACATAATTAGTGTGTTAGGAAATAGATGGTACTGTAGTTTCTTGAGTAATGCCAAAATCAAAATGAGTGTTACATCTCTAAATAATGCAACTACTAATAATACTAGGTGGAACATTAGTGCTCACACCAGTCAAAACAGGAATACCAAAAGCCCCATTATAACTTAAGAGGTATACTGTAAACTAACATTTTTACCATTTTCTAAATTTGTCAACAAGTAGATGAAGTTCCTTAACCCTTTGACTGTTTCGGTCGTGTATATACATCTTACGAGCCAATGCGTTTGACATATATATACTCAAAAATTCTAGTGGCTTCAAATCAAGCAGGAGAAAGCTGGTAGGCTCACATGTGAGAGAATGGGTCTGTGTGTCACTGCGCGCAGTATAAAAAACAATCCTCACTATTAGTGTATATATATTTAAAGATATTAATTGTTCGCATCGCTATTGGGCCGTGCTGACGGGCTGCGCAGTAGCTCCCACTTCACCTGGTTTCTGCGCAGTTTTCACTGATCAAACATGGCAGATTACACCGGCAGGAGGATTAACACAGTCTGCATTGAGCTGTTAAGGGGTTCTCTGAGCCCAGCTACGATGAACGTACTTCTTCCTGCAATTATTAGGGATCTATATGGTATCCCTAACGAGGAACTGTATGATGTGGCCCTTAACGGGATGAGAAGAGTATTTGTAAAGTTTCTGAGAGCCAGTTTCTACAGCAGTGTGGTGGAGGAGTACCAGGAACGCCGAATGTGCCTCAACTCGACGATGGATGTGTGTATGCATGACGTGTCTACTTACTACACGTGGGTACGGGTGAGAAATGTACCCTTTGAGGCGACCAAGTTTGGTATAGAGGACGTTTTCAGCAACTACGGAGTCATTCATGAGGCTAGAGGAGGGGTATGGAGGGATGGACCATATGAGGGCCTTCCGGAAGGTTCATACAACATCAAGATGACATTAAAGAAGCCTATACCTTCGTATGTTATGTTGCCGGGCAACAGAACTCAGGTATTTGTGTCTTATGTGGGACAAAGGAGGACGTCTCGTCTTTGCAACTCTTATGAACATATAGCAGCGCAATGTGCACGTAGAGTTGCCCCAAGGGTGCCAGCCCCGGTGGAGGAGGCCCAGCAGATGAGTGTGGTGGAGACGGCGAAAACTGGGACCCCTCTATGGAGTGAGGAGGTGGAAAAGGAGGGAGAACAGTTGGGGACGTGTGTCACACTCCCGGTGGAGGATGGAGATCCTCCTCCAAAGCCTGTGGAGGTGGAGGACGTGGTGGAGGCGACACAGGAGGTGTCTTTGGAGTCTGTACTCCAGGAATTCTTGGAGGAGGCTTTCGTAGGAGAGGACTGTAGTGATACTGGTCCTGTGGGGAGCAGCAGCAGGATAATACTGCACCACCTCTCGTGGCCCTAGAGATAAGGCCTGTGTTTCTATCACAACAAGGACATGAATGGAAGGCCCAGTGATCGGCAGCGATTGCAAGGGCTGAGTGAGAAGGGAGGAACAGGGAATGGTGGACAGGATACAGTTGTGGTGGCAGAGGTACACAGGGAGGATGTACCTGAGGAAGAGATGGCTTTGGGAGGCAGCTCTAGGAAGCGGCCAGTAGGGTTGACTGAATTAGACGACGTTTTAACACCTGGGCAAAGACCAGGTAAGAAGGCATGGGCAGAGGCGGTATGAAAATCCCCTACGGGAGGGAGAGTACAGGGAAAATCGGGGGGTGGAGGGACAGGGGGGGTAGGGGGTCTTATTAAAAAGAGTAGTAAGGAAAGTGTGAGCAGCTTGAAGGGAAGTGTGAGCAAGCCACAGCGGCACAGAGGTAAGCCGCCTTTCCTTGACCATTCAGGTGTGTAACACTAAATGCTAATGGCCTAAAGACTGAAGTAAAAAGGGCATGGTTGGAGTGGTTCCTCAAAAGGTATGATGTGGATGTTTGTTTCCTACAGGAACATAACCATAAGTCAGGTAGTGAGTTGCGATTGTAAGCATGGCAAAGCTTTTAAAGGGAGGAGTGGCTGTTTTAGTAAAGGAGACCAGTCCGTTGCGAGTTATGGGGTGGGAGGAGGGGGGAGGGGGGAGGGTTGTTCGAGTGGATGGGTGGTGGGGGAAAGCAGGGTATGTTTTGTGGGAGTTTATATGCCCGCGATTGGAAACGTGAGGATAACAACAGACTTTGTTCGGGACGTATTGTTATACTATCTTAGGGGTTTACCTGCTATTGCGATAATTGGAGGTGATTGGAATTGTGTGATTAGGCAAGGAGACGTAATACCTAGGGGGGCGGGGTGTGTGTTGCGTGTCTTACGGGATGCTTTTCGAGACGTCGGGGTCGTAGATGTGGTAGGAAGGGGGGGGGGTATCAGGTGGAGAACACCTATGTACAGGGGAATTATGAGGCAAGGTTGGATAGGATTTATGTGAGGCAGGGGATAGGAGTGGAGAGGGTTAGAACAGTAGACGTGGGTTTGTCTGATCACAGAGCAGTGTTGGCTGACCTGCGGGTGGATGGTATTCCGAGAATATATCAGAGTTATTGGAAATTAAATGTGAGGCTTTTACAGGAGGAAGATCAAGGTTGGTCCTTTAAGGCATGGTGGAAAGGGTTGTGGGAGGCTAGGGATGAGGAAGTGGATTTGCTAGATTGGTGGGAGTTGCAGGCAAAGGTGCAGATTGCAGGATTTTTTAAGAAGAGGGGCAGGGAATGGGCACGCTGGAGGTTTGGATTGCAGAATTATTTAGAGGGCCAGTTGAATGATTGTTATGGGGGGGGGGTAGGGAAGGTGTGGGAGGAGTTATGGGGGAACTTAGAAGTCGTTTAGTGGAGATGCATAATGAACGTTTTGATGCACTCAGGGTCAGGGCAGGCTTGGAGGACGTACTAAAAGGTGATAAGCCAACCGGGTTTGTACTCCGAAAATTCAAGGACAGACAGTTGAGGAATACCGTGGCACACATTGTCGTGGAGGGAGGGGAGGGTTATGTGCAGGGACAGGGTCTCTCTGACACAGATTGCATCAGTAGGTATACTGATTCTTGGTTTAAGGAGAAATGGAAGAGACGGGGAGGGGTGGTTGGGTTAGAAACATTTAGAGATATAGGGGTTCATCAGGTTTTGGGGCAGGGGGATAGGGATATGTTGGAGGGAGGCATTAAGGAGGCAGAGGTGGGGGAGGTGGTGAATGGGTTGAGTCAGGGGAAGGCACCAGGAATAGATGGGTTATCTAATGATTTTTACAGAGCACATTGGGAGGATCTGAGGGAGTGCCTTGTCGCGGTTCTGAATTATATGTTGAAACATGGTAGGATGGCGCAAACACAGAAAACTGGGGTTGTTGTTTTGGTGCCAAAGAAGGGGGGGGAGGAGAAGGGGTTGGGAGATTATCGTCCGTTGTCGTTAATGTGTACAGATTACAAAATTTTTGCTAACGTATTGGGTAACAGGTTAAAGAAGGTAATTGGGAATAGCATACATGAGGGTCAGTATGGGATACCGGGACGGACTATGAAGAATGGGCACAGTGGGATAAGGGATTTTATAGAGAACTGCCAGGGAGGGGGCGTCCTTGGCTTGGATTGGGCTCAGGCCTATGACTGCGTGAAGAGGGACTTTTTGTGGGGCTGTTTGGAGAAGTTGGGTTTTGGAGGGGGGGGGTAGTGAGGTGGGTCGCATCTTATGGGGGGGCTGTCAGGGGTGCGGGTTAATGGAAACTGGGGGGGGGCGGTGATGATGGAACGGGGATTAAGCAGGGTTGCCCACTGTCGCAGTTGCTTTTTGCATTGTGAAACACCCTTTTCTTGAGGCTGGGAGGAGAAATTGGGGGGGGTTGGGGGGAATAGGGGGGAATAGTAGGTTATGGGGATGAACAAACTTTTTTTAGTTACAGTGGGAGGCTTAAGAAGGGTGGGAGGTGAAAAGGGATTTTTTAGGAATGTTTCAGGAATGGTAGTTAATTTAGCAAAGTCTGGGTTTTTATTGGAGGTGGGAAAATTGGGGTTGGGGGGAATTGGGGGGAGGGATGGAGGGAATTGTTTGTGCCAATTAGGGTGTGTGGATAGGTATATGAACATTGCAGGAATGTAGGAGGTTTAACTCAGAAACAGTCACGAGTGGGGTTTATAGGAAAGTTAAAAGGTTTTGAGGGTTAGTAAAGTGGCGTTAAAACAGAGGGCGTTGGTAAAAAACTCGGTGGTGTAGAAAGGTCGGGGGTGGGGGCGGAGGTTTCCCTTTTAGGGTGCAGGATATACAGGAAATACAGAGGGGGGGTTTTAGGTTTTTTGTGGGGGGTTTGGGGAGGGCAGGTTGTCCAAATGTGGTCATGAGGAGGTGAAATGGGGGGGACTAGGTTTTTTTTGCCTTGGGCCTAGGGTAATGGGATTAATAAAAGCAAGTATTAAAAGGGGGGGGGGGGGGAGGGGGTTTTTGGGGGGATAGGGTGATAGGGATGCTAGAAACTGGTGGGGGGCAGGGATTTTTGAAAGGTGAAGATGAATAAGATTCTTGTTGACAGTGAGGCAGTTAAAAAGTTTGAAGTAAACACAGTGGTAGGTGTGGGTTGGGGGAAGGGGTTATTCAGGGGGGTTTCAGTATACCCCATGTATAACGGAGGGCATATGGGGGAAAGTTCGGGGAACTTAGGATACCGCAAGGGGCAGGGGGATGGTATCCCTTTTCTCATGGGTTTTTGGGGTTCATCTAAACAAATGTTGCATAAAAAGGGGTTGTTGAAGAGGCCAAAAGTTTTATTCTGGGGGAGGGGGAAACGCCTTTCATGGTAATTTTTTTTCATCTTTGGGGGAGGTGGGGTCTGGATGGCGGGGGTTATTATTTTGGGGGGGGGGGGGTTGGCTTTTCTTGATCTTTGGCGATGGGGTTAGTGGGGTAGTAAGTGAATTGGGGGGGGGGGTTTGATGTATGTTTTTGGGAGATTATTTGCATGTTTCTTGGGGAAGAGGGAGATTAAAAGGGGATTGAAAGGGTAAAAGCGTTTGCAGCAAGGTTCTTTAGGACAAAATGAGGGAAAAGATTAATAAGGGGGGAGTGGGGAACAGTTTTTCGGGAGGTTATCGTAATCTCACGTAGCCAACTTCTCAGGGAACAAGGGGGGGGGGCAAGGGACGGGTCTCCTTTAATGTTAGGGGGGGGGTGTAAGGTTGTGCTAGTAGTGTTGAAGGTGATGAGAGTGAGCTAGGGAGAGCATACATTCGTGAACTGGTTATGTTCCTGGAGAGTTATTTTATATTCGCGTTCAGTACTATGGTTTCATTCAGTAACACCTAGAACGTCATACATTTACATATTCATGTTTGGTTATCTTTATTACACTCACTGTCAAGGATAGGTGGCTGTACAGCTGTTATGGTGTTTTATGGCATGCAGTACTGAACATGTACAAAATGATACAACCAGTGATTTATAGTAATCCTTTTTATTAATATGAGATGAGTTAAAAAATTAAAATAAAACAAGGAAACACTGTAGGTCAAGTGTACGTTAGTATGGGATGATGCTTGTATTTTTGTAGTTTTAAACACGTAGCTGCAAGTACTTTCCTTTAAAGCTGTTCTCCTATATAGAAGGATTGTACTACTTAACACACATGTGGGAGAACCAATTTGACAAGTGTCAAGGTGCTAATTCTAGTTTTGGATTATATTAAATATTTACATAACATAGTTGTAAAGATGAGATACCATGTAATGTTTTCTTTTATATTTTATGTGTAAACTCCATGTTATGTAATGTTGTTATGACAGTTGGAATTGCATGGTTGATGCATTATTATTGATATTATATATTGTGGGTGTATATTCTTCCACTGATTCAGGTGTGTGTGTATAGGAAGGTAATGTTCAAATCTGTTTTCGTAGGTACTTTTATAGTTTTGTGTTTTGTTTTGGTTTTGCAACACCAACTTCTGGTAAATTCCCATTACGGTTTAATGAGGTAAGGGCATATACCCTAATTGTTAAGTTAAGTACCACTGTATTGGTTAGAGAGGGGATGTCCATAAACGCCTTAGATGGAGTGGTCGACACGTTTGCATGTGCAACTGGTATGAGGGTAAATTCGGAGAAGTCCATGGTTATGGGGTTAGGAACTTGGGGGGAGCGGGTCGAGTGGGGTAGTGCAGTCGTAAAGAAGCGGGTGATGTCATTAAAAATTTGTGGTCTAGTCTATGCAGATGATCTTGAGGTTGCACGTGTTAATAATTCGGTCAGGTTGGTAGAAAGGATACTGGGTCAATTGGGAGCATTGCGGCCTTATCATTTGACCCTTGTGCAGCGTGCCATTGTAATTAACGTTTTATTGTATAGCAAGGTTTGGCATGTGGCTGCCGTGTTCCCTTTAACGGGGACGGCAATTGCAACTATACTCAGAGGGGTTTTTAAATTTTTGTGGGGTTCAGGTTGTGATTGGCTTAGAAGGGATGTAGTAATGTTACCTGTGCGTCAGGGGGGGTTGGGTTTAATGAACTTAAAGAGGAGGGTCAAATGTATCTTTATTAAAAGGGAGGTGATGAGGGAGGGTGTGAGTGGGGGGGGGTTGGTTAAGGTACACAATAAGTTGAAACGCATGTTTTCTGGGACGGAGTTGAGGGAGTGTGAAACTATTTTGAGGGCAGTGGTGATGGTTAGGGATCTGGGTAAGTTAAAAATAAGTAGGCTGTGTAGGATGTCGGCGGAAAGGGTTGTGGCTCCGGTGGAGGGATTTTCCCCATGTATGACTGGGGATGTATATGGAGAAGGTTTGGTAGGTTAAGGTTACAACCCCGTGGACGTGAGGTGATGTATCGGTTTTTGCATGGGATTTTACCATCGGAGTGGTCTTACGAGCTAGACGGGTGGTTGAGGGGGGGGGGGTATGTGGAATATGTGGCGGGGAGGATTCTGCATTCCATGTAGTGTATTTTTGTGAGGGGTTGGGGAGCGTCAGGGTTGGTTGAGCAGGGTGTTGCATAAGATAAGTGGTCAATACTTCTCTGTTCTGCGGGCATTGAGTCTTGATGTGGGGGGTATGGATGAAAGTATTATTAGGGCTGTGGGGTACATTATGGTAGATTATGTCTACATTATGTGGGGAATGAGGGGGAAAGGGGTAAGTGAGGTGAAGAGGAGGGTATTGGCTGTTACGTTTTCTAAAACGTTGTGCCGTAATAGAGAACTTTATGGGAGGAGGTGGGAGCGGGATTTCTCTGAGGGATATAGAGACCTTACATTAGAGGTTTTATTAAATTTGTAAATTAGGTGGGTGGGGCAGGGTAGGGATGTACAATGTGTTATGTTGATGGGCTGTCAGGGGTGAAAACGGGGTCGCCTCCTGGTATGTAGCGGGTGAATGTGTATGAACTTGGGCGTATGATGTGTATTCATGGTTTGTGACGAGTATACTCAATATATGTGATTGATTTTGCAGTAGGACATTGTTCTATGTATGTTACTCATATGCATGTTTTAGATGCTTGTAGAGGTGTCAGTGTGTTGGATCCTTGTTTATTAATATATTCTGTTTTGATGAACATATTGGTTTTACCTTATTCTCAATACATTACGTTAAGTGTATTTAACGTATAAGGTGTCCTACTTTATACTTTACAAAGTGACAATATATGCATATTATGGTGTGTTTTGTTAATCATATACCAATGCAATTGGAATTAGTCGTTTATTGGTTATCATAGGTGTAGGGGTTTTCATGTATGGGTGAGGAGGGTTATTTGTGTTATCTCAAGTTCATGTTTGAGTGGTTGTTAATGATTTATTCTGTGTAAGACCTGTTTTTGTCTTTATCTATCTCTTGTATTGTATTGTTCTAAATAAAATATAAAAAAAAAAATTGTTAAGTTAATTACGGTATTACTTAGAATGGTCTATGTAAATATTTTTGTCTGCACTGGCATTATTAATTATTGTGAAAGGAGGAGTTTTGTAGGAGATGTAGTTGAATGGGTAACATTCGTCTCTCGACCTGCGGGGAGAGAGGATGCTTCTACAGGTTCTCTTGCACGCCACCTGGTGAGGAAAACATAGTATTAGCACCAAGATGGCGGACCGACTGTACCGGCGCATAAATACTGTCTGCATTGAGCTGGTTACCTGGAGTTTACCTGGAGAGAGTTTCGGGGGTCAACGCCCCCGCGGCCCGGTCTGTGACCAGGCCTCCTGGTGGATCAGCGCCTGATCAACCAGGCTGTTGCTGCTGGCTGCACGCAAACCAACGTACGAGCCACAGCCCGGCTGATCAGGTACTGACTTTAGGTGTTTGTCCAGTGCCAGCTTGAAGACTGCCAGGGGTCTGTTGGTAATCCCCCTTATGTGTGCTGGGAGGCAGTTGAACAGTCTCGGGCCCCTGACACTTATTGTATGGTCTCTTAACGTGCTAGTGACACCCCTGCTTTTCATTGGGGGGATGGTGCATCGTCTGCCAAGTCTTTTGCTTTCGGAGTGAGTGATTTTCGTGTGCAAGTTCGGTACTAGTCCCTCTAGGATTTTCCAGGTGTATATAATCATGTGTCTCTCCCTCCTGCGTTCCAGGGAATACAGGTTAAAGAACCTCAAGCGCTCCCAGTAATTGAGGTGTTTTATCTCCGTTATGCGCGCCGTGAAAGTTCTCTGTACATTTTCTAGGTCGGCAATTTCACCTGCCTTGAAAGGTGCTGTTAGTGTGCAGCAATATTCCAGCCTAGATAGAACAAGTGACCTGAAGAGTGTCATCATGGGCTTGGCCTCCCTAGTTTTGAAGGTTCTCATTATCCATCCTGTCATTTTTCTAGCAGATGCGATTGATGCAATGTTATGGTCCTTGAAGGTGAGATCCTCCGACATAATCACTCCCAGGTCTTTGACGTTGGTGTTTCGCTCTATTTTGTGCCAGAATTTGTTTTGTACTCTGATGAAGATTTAATTTCCTCATGTTTACCATATCTGAGTAATTGAAATTTCTCATCGTTGAACTTCATATTGTTTTCTGCAGCCCACTGAAAGATTTGGTTGATGTCCGCCTGGAGCCTTGCAGTGTCTGCAATGGAAGACACTGTCATGCAGATTCGGGTGTCATCTGCAAAGGAAGACACGGTGCTAGTGGCTGACATCCTTGTCTATGTCGGATATGAGGATGAGGAACAAGATGGGACGAGTACTGTGCCTTGTGGAACAGAGTTTTTGACCGTAGCTACCTCGGACTTTACTCTGTTGACGACTACTCTCTGTGTTCTGTTAGTGAGGAAATTATAGATCCATCGACCGACTTTTCCTGTTATTCCTTTAGCGCGCATTTTGTGCTCTATTACGCCATGGTCACACTTGTCGAAGGCTTTTGCAAAGTCTGTATATATTACATCTGCATTCTTTTTGTCTTCTAGTGCATTTAGGACCTTGTCGTAGTGATCCAATAGTTGAGACGGACAGGAGCGACCTGTTCTAAACCCATGTTGCCCTGGGTTGTGTAACTGATGGGTTTCTAGATGGGTGGTGATCTTGCTTCTCAGGACCCTTTCAAGATTTTTATGATATGGGATGTTAGTGCTATTGGTCTGTAGTTCTTTGCTGTTGCTTTACTGCCCCTTGTGGAGTGGGGCTATGTCTGTTGTTTTTAGTATACTGAGGGACGACCCCCGGTCCATGCTCCCTCTCCATAGGATGGAGTTCCATGAGTCTGGCCCTGGGGCAGAGTGCATGGGCATGTCATTTATCGCCTGTTCGAAGTCATTTGGCGTCAGGATAACATCGGATAGGCTTGTGTTAATCAAATTTTGTGGCTCTCTCAAAAAAAATTCATTTTGATCTTCGACTCTCAGTCTGGTTAGCGGCTTGGTAAAAACTGAGTCATATTGGGACTTGAGTAGCTCACTCATTTCCTTGCTGTCATCTGTGTAGGACCCATCTTGTTTAAGTAGGGGCCCAATACTGGAGGTTGTTCTCGATTTTGATTTGGCATAGGAGAAGAAATACTTTGGGTTTCTTTCCCCCTCAAGAAAGGTTCCTTGATGTTGGTGAGGGGCTCTTGATTTAGGGAATTGGATCTGTGCTCCAGTTCCCCGAATTAAGCCTGAATGCCTTCCACATCCCCCCCCAGGCGCTGTATAATCCTCCGGGTTTAGCGCTTCCCCTTGATTAAATAATAATAATAATGGGTTTCTTTCGATTTCATTTATGGCTTTTAGTTCTTTCCGCGATTTCTGACTCCTAAAGGATTCTTTTAGCTTAAGTTCGATGCTTGCTATTTCTCTGACCAGTGTCTCCCTACGCATTTCAGATATATTGACCTCTTTTAGCCGCTCTGTTATTCTTTTCCATCGCCTGTAAAGGGAGTGCCTGTCTCTTTCTATTTTACATCTACTCCTCCTTTTTCTTAGAGGAATAAGCCTTGTGCATACATCGAGTGCCACCGAGTTAATCTGTTCTAGGCATAAGTTGGGGTCTGTGTTGCTTAGTATATCTTCCCAGCTTATATCAGTTAGGACTTGGTTTACTTGGTCCCACTTTATGTTTTTGTTATTGAAGTTGAATTTGGTGAATGCTCCCTCGTGACTAGTCTCATTTTGTCGGTCTGGGGCTCCATGCATACATGTCTGAACCTCAATTATGTTGTGATCTGAGTATATTGTTTTAGATATGGTGACATTTCTTATCAGATCATCATTGTTAGTGAAGATGAGGTCTAGTGTATTCTCCAGTCTAGTAGGCTCTATTATTGCTGGTTTAAATTGAATTTTGTGCAGAGATTTAAAAGCTCGTGTGAGTGTGAGTTTTCATCAGAGCTGCCTCCTGGTGTTATTTCTGCAACAATATTATTTGCTATATTCCTCCATTTTAAGTGCCTTAAGTTGAAATCCCCCAGGAGCAAGATGTTGGGTGCAGGAGCTGGAAGATTTTCCAGACAGTGGTCAATTTTTAACAGCTGTTCCTGGAATTGCTGGGATGTTGCATCCGGAGGCTTGTAGACTACCACAATGACTAGGTTTTGGTTCTCGACCTTTACTGCTAAAACTTCCACTACATCATTTGAGGCATTAAGCAGTTCTGTGCAAACAAGTGACTCTGCAATGTACAGGCGAACCCCCCCCCCCCTTTTGCCTGTTCACTCTGTCACATCTGTATAGGTTGTAACCTGGGATCCATATTCGTTGTCCAAGTGATCCTTTATGTGGGTCTCAGTGAAAGCCGCGAACATTGCCTTTGCCTCTGCAAGCAGTCCACGGATGAAAGGTATTTTGTTGTTTGTTGCTGGCTTTAGACCCTGTATATTTGCAAAGAAGAATGTTATCGGACTGGTGGTATTGTTGGTACTGGGGGGGATTTTTTTTCCGGCATTAGTATCTGTATCTGTTGGTTTGGAGTGGAGGCCATCGACTGTGGTTCCACTCCAGGAATGACTGGATTTGGTGTACGATTTCTGCCATTTCCTGCCAGTGGCTGTGGCTACCCAGGTTTTCCCATGGCCTGGATGTTTTGTATCTTTTTGTCCCCTTTAGATGGTATGCCTGGCAATTTAAGTTATAGCACAGTCTTTCCTGTACTGAAGAGGTACACAGTTCAGGGTGAAAAAGCTTACAGGAAGGGAGTTTGCATTTTCCTGTTGTCATATGTGCATGGCATTTTCTAGGTTGGTCATAGTTGCACGTCCCATCTGTTTTTCCAGATTTCCCATGCCAGCAGATACCAAGTGCATAGTATGTGCACAGGCTTGGTTTCCTCTTGCCTTGGGTTTCTGTGACTGTATTCCCTGTTGGTGCATGTTTCCCTGTCTTACTTCTATCCTCCCTAGCACCAACAATGGAGCTCCCACCAGTTGTTTTTGGTAATTTATCCTCACTATTGCTATTGGAGTCCTCTTGTTTGCTATTTCCTGCGGTATTTCTAGTAGGTATTTCTGATTTACTGCAATTCTACTAGCAACCGCTTGAATATTCTATTAATAACCTCCTTAAATGAAGCTCTAGCTATTTGTATTTCTGTTTCTAACTGTTTTTGTATATTGGCAACGCCACGATGAACGTTCTCCTGCCAAGCATTATCAGGGACTGTTATGGCATCCCCAATGAAGAGCTGTATGGTGTGGCACTGAATGGTATGTCAAGGGTCTTCGTGAAGTTCATGAGGGCTGACTTCTACTCTACCATCGTCGACGAATTTCAAGAAAGGCGGATGAGTATCAATTCGGCAGTGGAAGTATGTTTGCATGATGTGTCTAAATATTTTACTTGGGTGAAGGTAAGGAATGTACCTTTTGAGGCAACAGCATACAGCCTACAAGATGTGTTCAGTGGTTATGGGACTGTACACTCGACGAGCATGGGAATGTGGAGGGACGGCCCTTATGAGGGAATGCCGGAAGGATCCTTCACACTGAAAATGACCCTGAGGAGGCCGATACCATCATATGTTACATTGCATAACCATAGAACACAGGTTTTTGTACACTATGCGGGGCAGAGGAAGACGTGCCGTTTATGTGACTCTTATGAACACATGGTGGCACAATGCCCCAGGAGACAGGGCCCTAGGCATCAGGAGACATCTTCTGTGGATACGCCATTAGAAGCCGCAGACGTTATGATGGGTGAAGTGGAAAGCCGGGGTACAGGCCTATGGAGTGAGGAGGTCGACAGAGCAGAGGTGGTTTTGGAGATGTGTGTTACACTACCAGTGGAAACGGGGGGGGAGGGAATATCGCTGTCAGACAGACCGTTAGGTACTACAGAGTCAGCTCAGGACGAGATTTTGGAGGCTGTGCTGAAGGATTTTTTGGAAGAGTCGAAGCATGGTGTGGAAAGTGATGTGAGGTCAGGTGATGACAAGGTGATGGATGAACAGAAGCAGGGTAAGGAAGACTTGAGTGAGGTTCGAAAGGAGAGCAATGTGGTGGTGGAGGTCCATCAAGAAGATGTGGTTGCAGAAGAAATGTGTGTAGAGGGTAGCTCCCGCAAGAGATCAGCGGTGGCATCGGACATGGACGAAGTCCTCACACCAGTGCAGAGGCCTGGGAAGAAGATGTGGGCAGCTGTGGTAGCAAAGGCAAGTCCGGGAGGAGGGGGGGGGGGCAATGGGAAGCTAGGCGGGAAGGGACAGGGAGGGGTTGGAGGGCAGGAACGAGGGATTGATAGAGAAGACCCGAGACCTATGAAAGGAGGACCAAGTAAGCCTCAGCGGCACAGGGGTAAGCCGCCATTCTTGTAAAATTCAGGTGTGTAACTTTCAATGTAAACGGTCTTAAAACCGAGGTCAAGAGGGTATGGTTAGAGTGGGTTTTGAGGAGATTTAGTATTGATGTCTGTTTTTTGCAGAAACATGACCATAGGTTAGGATGTGAGTTGTTGTTGAAAGGTTATAGGTTGTTTACATGTGATGCTTTGAGGTTGAAAGGAGGTGTGGCTGTGGCGGTAAAGGAGACCAGTCCTTTGCGTATCCTGGGTTGGGAGGAGGGGGGGGTGGGAGGGTTGTCAGGGTGGATGGGTTTTGGGGGGCCAGGAGGGTTAGGTTTGTAGGTGTGTACATGCCAGCAACTAGTAACACTAGAGTGAAGGTGGATTTTGTACGCGATGTTCTGGTATATCACTTGAGAGGTTTACCTGCTTTTACGGTGATTGGTGGGGATTGGAATTGTGTCATTAGGAATGGTGATGTGGTTCCGAGGGGGGCGGGTTGTGTTTTGGGGGTTCTGCGGGATGTTTTGCGAGATGTTGGAGTGGTAGATGTGGTGGGAAGTAGGGGATATGGAGTGGAGCACACTTCTATTCGTAGGGGATATGAGGCACGGTTAGATAGGATTTATGTTAGGCAGGGCATAGGTGTGGAGAGGGTGAGGACTATCGATGTGGGTTTTTTCTGATCATCGTGCTGTTATAGCAGATTTGAGGGTAGATGGCATAGTGAGAGTTTATGCAGGATACTGGAAATTAGATGTGAGGCTACTTAGGGACGAGGGTGACCCTACAGGGTTTGAAGATTGGTGGAAATCCTTTTGGGAGACTAGGAATATGGAAATGGATTTGCTGGATTGGTGGGAAATGAGGGCTAAAGTGGAAATCGCGAAATTTTTTAAAGTACGGGGTAAGGAGATGGCGAGGTGGAGCTATGGTCTACAAAATTATCTTGAGGGTCAGTTAAATGACTGTTATGCAGAGGAACGGGTGGGGCGGAGTGAGGACATGGAACATTTGTGAAATAGGTTGGCGGAAATTCACAATGAAAAATTTGAGGCAATTCGAGTTAGGGCAGGGTTGGAGGATGTTTTAAGGGATGATAGGCCATCGGATTTTGTATTAAGGAGGTTTAAGGAACGGCAGGCGAAAACCACCTTGGCGTATATTGAGGCAGTTACACGGGGGGGTGGCTTTGAGGAGGGTCAAGGCCTATCCACCACGGAAAATATTAGTTTGTATGCAGATTTTTGGTTTAGGGAAAAGTGGAGGAGGGTTGGTGGGGGAGTGGGTGAGGGACGGTTTGGGGATGAAGGGTTTAATAGAGTATTAAGTGAGCAGGACAGTGACAGAATCGAGGGCAGTATTAGTGTAGAGGAGGTGGAGGAGGCAGTTTTTGGGATGTGCCAGGGTAAAACCCCAGGCATAGATGGCATACCAAACGATTTTTATAGGTGTCATTGGGGGAGTGTACAGCATTGTCTGGTGGGGGTTTTGAATTGTATGTTAAGTAGTGGGGGAGGATGGGGAAATCGCAAAGAACGGGTGTCACGGTTTTAGTGCCCAAAAAGAAGGAAATGCCGAGGTTTTGAATGATTACCGTGCGATTACGTTAATGTGCTCCGATTACAAGATTTTTGCTAAGGTTCTGGGCAACAGAATGAGGAAAGTGTTGGGTTTAGTGTTACATAGGGGGCAGTTGGGAATTCCGGGAAGAAGGATGAGGGATGGACATGGGTTGATTAGGGATTTTCTTGAGAGATATACGGGAGGGGGAATACTAGGTTTAGATTGGGTGAATGCATATGATTGCGTGGACTGAGATTTCTTAGGGGTTTGCTTAGAGAGGCTGGGGTTTCGGGAGGGGGCAGTGAGGTGGGTGAACACCCTGTATGCTGAGGCAGAGGTAAGGGTACAGGTCAATGGGAGGTTGGGTGGAAGTGTACCAATGGAGAGAGGTTTGAAGCAGGGCTGTCCGATGTCACAGCTGCTCTTTGCGTGTGTGCAGAATCCTTTTTATGAGTCTGTTGAGAGGGTGATGGACAATCAGGAGATGGAAGGGGGGTGCAAAGGGGGCATCGTTGGATATGTGGATGATACTACTGTTTTGCTACGGGGTAAGGAGGAGTTAAGGAGGGTGGGTGGAGTGATTCAGATGTTTGGTATGAATACCGGAATGAGAGTTAATACGGTTACTAGAGGTAGGTAATTGGATAGGGGGGGGGCTTGGGGATGGGGTTAGGATGGACAGTGGTTGACAAAATCAGGGTATGTGGGATATGGTATATGGCGGAAGTGCAGGCATGCAGAAGGGTAAATTCGGAGTCTGTCACGGGTAAGGTTTTAAGTAGACTAGGAGGTTTAAGTGCGAGGGACTTAGCATTACATCAGAGGGTAGTGGTGGTAAATTCACTTGTCTATAGCAAGGTATGGGGGGTGGCAGAGGTTTTTCCCTTAGAGGTATGAGATATTGTAGAAATGCAGAGGAGGGTGCTGAAGTTTGTGTGGGGATTTGGGAGGGCATGGTTAAGTAAGGAGGTAGTTATGACGGATGTTCGAAGAGGGGGTTTAGGTTTGTTAGTAAGTAAGTAAGTAAGTAAATTTATTCAGGTATACACAATACAGTTACATAGAATTAATCATACATAGCAGCATATGTGTAGAGAACATGGATAACCCAAAAAAGTCAGACAATAACCAAGGACTGAGAGTAATGGCTGCGTTATCAAGCGGAGTATATTGAGGGGAAGGGATTGTGAGGGAGCTAAAGTAGGAAGAGTTATGAGGAGGCACGTAAATGGTGGTAGTGGGAAGGACTTGAGGTTTTGTGAAGATATGTGAGATTTTTATTTGACAGTGCAACAGGTGAATAACATCAAAGTGAAAAGGTTGGTGAGGGTAGTGAAAGGTCAGGGAATTATGCAAGGGTAGCCGTGTATCCAACGTATGATTGGGGGGTTATTTGGAAAGATTTTAGTAAGCTTCGGATACCGGCTGAGAAAGAGAAAAGTGTATCTTTTATCAGGGGGGTTTCTGGCTTAAAGGGAGGGTGTTACTTGTAGGGGGTTTTGTGAAGAGTTTTTTTGTTTTTTTGGGGCGATGTTTTGAAAACGGGGTTTCATGTTCTTTTTTTTGTACCCCTTTGGAGGGGGGAGATCAGGGATGGGTGGGGTTATCAACGTTGGGGGGGGTCGTTTGCCGTTTTTAAGGGCTTACTACTAGATGTAAGGGATTTGCCTAGGGAGTTGGAAGGGTATAATGTAATTATAGTGGATTATTGGACATTTCATGGGAATGAGGGGATTAAAAGGGGTAAAAAGGGGTTTTAAAGTGTTGGCGGCTAGATTCAAAGGGACGAAGTGTAGGAATAGCTGGTTTTGGGCGCCGGGGAAAAAAGTTTCCGAATTTTTAAGGAACCTCACTGGGGGGGTTCCCCTTTTGTCGGGGTCCCGGGGATGGACAAAGGAGGGTCACCTTTATGGGGGGGAGAAAAGGGGGGGGTTGTTTTGTTTTCCTCGGGGAGCTTATGTAGTGTGTAAGAAAAGGGTAGTAAAAAATTGGGTAGGAGGGAAAATCCCATTTTTCACGAGAAGTTTGTCATAGTAAATTAAGTGGGTTTACAGGGTTCAATTCTAAGCCTGTGGTTATTTCACTTTTTTAAAATTTTCCCTTTGATAGCCAGGATCCCCGACCCCTTGGGAAACCCTTTTTTTAGTAATTGGATGGCAATTGGTTTCAAAAAAAAAAAAAAAAAAAATCGAGATAGTGTCTTTTTTTGGGACGGAATTACAGAAAGCTTATCCTTATTACTTCCTTGTTTTAAGTTTAATTTTTTTGTCTAATGAAGGTTCAGTGAAAAAATTTAAGTGTTTTAAATAGGTTTTTTGGGTCTATACCAGTTTTTTGGGGTTATACCAACGAAGCTTGTGGACAAAAATTTTCGGTTTTTTTACAATGTGGGGGGTTAATTATGTATAGGGGTTTGGGTTTAAACCCTTAATGTACAAAAGGGTTTTTATAAAAAATTGTTTTTGGGTTATTTTTTTCTTGTATATTTAAGTAGTAGTTCTGTTTCTGAAGCAAATTATTTTATTAGAGGGTTAACAATTAATAATAGTAAAATACTGTTTTTCTCTATTTTTAGTGCATAAGGAATCATACGTTCCTTCGAATTCCCATTTGGGTTAGGATCAATTAACATAACTTAACCAATACCCCTTTCCCTGTCATAGAGGGTAATTTTTTTGGTTTTGTCTTTTTTTGTAGTTGTTTGGGAGCTTTGGGTTTGGGGCTTTTTACTTTACTGACATAAATTTGTGTGTACATATATTGTGTGTTAAAATGGTTTTGGTTTTAGCGTGTGAAAAATTTTAACTTTGTAATTTGTGATGTTTACATTTGTATGTTGGGTTTTTTTTAAAGAAATGTCAGGGGTTTTATTTTATATTTTTAAACTATGAAAGTTCATTTTGATGTGTTTTTTGGGGTACAAACTTGGCGCACTATTAAGACTTAACTTTAGGAGGTTGCTTAGCGTGTATTGCTTCAACAAGATGTTTTTAATACTTGTTCCGCCGGAAAAAACCTGGACTAGTAGCAAAAAAATGTTTTTTATGCCTTACTTTATTATGCATCCTTTGTACTTTTGTAAGGTTTCTAATAAAAATATAAAAAAAAAATTACGGTATTACTTAGAAAGGTCTATGTAAATATTTTTGTCTGCACTGGCATTATTAATTATTGTAAAAGGAGGAGTTTTGTAGGAGATGTAGTTGAATGTGTAACTGGTTGTCATATGGTTATCAGCTATAGTGTTATTTTAAGTACTGGGATTGTGTGATAGAGGTTATTGTTAATATCCAGTATAGTCTTTCTTTTATTAAACTCTTATACATTCTTGTATTTGTTGTAAGTTTAAATAAAAATATATAATAACAAAGGTAAGACATGAATGTAGTCCAAGTATAAGGAAACATGTTTGATGATAGTTCATTTCTTTACGTATTAATGTTTAAGGCTTTAATTTGTTATATTTGTTATAATGTTATACGTATTGTTGTATGCTTTTATATGTTATTTCATCATGTATGGTTTAGGGAAATACTAGTTGACTTAGGTGTAAATATCGGATATGTGATGCGGCGAACTTTATAAGGTGTATTATGTTCATGTGTTATATTTTGTATACCTGTTTAATGAAGGATGGATTTTTATATATTTAATGTTATGACGTTTTAAATAAAATAAAAAAAAAAAACAATCCTGGAGCACGCAGTGCATAATGGGAAAAAAATATCCGACTGTTTTTGGATTAAGACGCCGACTTTGAGGTGTATTTTCGTATAGTTTTTATGGTTAAATTCTCGATTTCGTAGTCACATTTGATAGAATGAAAAACATATTATAGAAATGGAGGTGATTTTGATTGGTTTTACTATGAAAAGGACCTTGAAATGGAGCTTAAATTAGGGAAAATGTTTGATTTTTTGCCGATGTTAAAGAGTAAACAAATTACACCGTTGTCCAGTAAATATCCAACTAGCCATTCTAATATACAGTCATGAATGGCTTGACATTATTTATACAATTATTACAATATTGCAGTAGTCTGCATAACAGTAAATCTTCTATTTTTTTTTTTTGCTTGAATAAAAAAAAATCTTTTTTTTTTTTTTCTTTTTTTTTTTTTTTTTTTTTTTTTATTTAAAACCCCCAAAGGAAAAAAAATTTTTGGGACAACATTTAAAAAAATGGGGCCATTTTAAAACGATTAATCTGGGGAAATAAAAAAACCAAAGGCCCCCATAAAAGAAAAATTAATCCCATGCCCTCAAACCCCATGAAAACTCTTCAGTAAGAGTGGTTTTTAAAAAAACCCCCTTCCCCTAAAAATCTTCCTCCCCCCCCTTGCCATAACTTTCCCCGTAAACCACTCAATTTTATGGGCTTTGGGAATTTTAAAAATGATAAAAAAAAAAAACCAATAAATAAAGGAATAAAAAACCCCTTATGGCCCTCCCCCAAAAAAAAATTTAAATTTTTTTACACCCAAATTCCCCATCGAAAACATTTTTTTCTCAAAAAAATCCCCTACCCCCCCCCCAAATCCCTTTAACTTTTCCTTCCCAACAAAAACCCCTTTATCTTTCATTTAAAATTTAAAAAAAAACTTTAAAATTAAAATTTTAACCCCCAAAAAGGGAATTAAAAATTTTTATTTTCCCCCCAAGAAAAAAATAAAATTTTTACTTTTTAATTACAATCCTAAAATTTTTTTGGCTTCAAAATCCCCTTCCCCCTTACCAAATCTTTCTTATGCTAAAAATTTACTTTAAAAAATTTTTCCCCCCAATTCCCAAATAAATCCAATTGCAAAAATCCAAAAAACCCCTTTACATTTTCCCCCTTAAAAACATAAAAAATTAAAACAAAACCCAATTAAAATTCCCTTTTTTCCAAATAAGTGTAATTATTTAAAAAAATTTTGAATACCCAGTTTTTATTTAACATTCCCTTTTGGGAAATTTAAACCATTTCACTAATAACAATTTTTCATTTTTTATTAAAAGTTTTAAAATTTAAAAACAAATAAAAAAATTTTTTAACAATTTAGAAATAAGAATTTTTTTTGGGCCCAAAAAAGTTACCAATTAATTATGGTAAAAAAAAAATCCCGGAAAGAAACTACCCTTAAAAATTTTTCTTTTTTTAACAAAAAAAATTTAAAAAAACATTTTTCAGAAAAAAATTGCCTTCCCCCGGGGACCCCCCACTTTTGTTAAAAAAACAAACTCCTTTCCCTTCCGGGCATTTTTTTAACCTCCCTCAAAAAAAAAAAAAAAAAAAGAAAAAAAAAAAGAAAAAAAAAAAAAAAAAAACCAAGGGAAAGGGGGAAAGTCATAAAATTCCGTCTTTTAAACCCAAATGTCCCCAATTCCCCCCCCCCCCCCCCCAAACGAACCCCCCTCATTCCTAACGACTTTCCCCACCCATATGTCCTCTACCACACACTTTTATTCCCCTTCCATCCTCCCCCAAATTTCCCCAAAAAAAAGGAACAAAAATTTGCCAGTTTAGGGAAAAAAACCCCCCCCAAATCCCCAAAACTAAACCCAACCCTAACATTACACCAACCGTCAGATTACGAAAACCCCAAGGGGGGAAAAATTTTTAAACCCAAAAACCTCCCAAAATAGAAACCCCTTTTTCTGCAACTGTACGATAAAACACTCCCCCAAAAGTGCCCGCCCCCTATATTCACCCCCCACCCCCGCATGAAACCCAAGAAAACAAAAAAAAAAATTTTGCCACCAAAACATCATTTGCCCTCCGAATGCCCCTTGGGAAACCCCTCCCACATCAAAATGCAAAGCCCTCAAAGTCAAAAAATGTTTCTCCCCCCCCCCGCCACTAAAACCCAAAAACTCTCGCAAACCCACCCCTTTAAAAAACCCCAAGTTTCAAAAAAATAAAGGAAAGAAAAGCCGCTCCTCCCCACCCAAGGGAAAAACAAGGCCAGCCCTAAAAAAACCCATTCTATATAAAGCACGGGCCCTTTTAAAGCAAAATTCCCAAAAAGAATCTATAAACCACTTCCAAAACCCTTGGCTTTAATCTAAATCTTCTGTTTAGTTTTCCCAAAAAGCCCTTCCAATCTTTATTTTTGGGTAATTTAGCTATTTCCCTGTATAAGAAAAATTTCGTTGGGAAATTTTTAAAACCCCGGGGGTTTTAGCCACCCAGGATAACCCAAAAAGTCATGCGTCAATCGGGGGACTTTTCTAATTTAAATTTCCCAAAGGGGGGTCCTTAATCTTGCCCCCAGGTTTGGCAAACCCAAAACCATTTTCGCCCAAAACCCCCAGGAAACCAAATTTGCTGTTTGGTGAACAGGACACACAGGTGTAAGGAAACGGCGAAATTTTTTTCCACCCGCCGGGAATCAAACCCCGGGCCCACCGTGTGTGGCGGGGTTTTAAAGGCCACCAGGCCACCGGGCCCCCGAAACCCTGCCCCGTCCCCCCAAACCCCTTACTTACCCTTATTTTTTTTTTGCTTCCCTTACTCCCAAACAAATTTCGCACCATATCATCACACTCCAGTAGTGCCTTTCCCTTCCCCTTTTTTCGCACATCCTTCATGACCTTTCCCCCCTTTTAAAACCCCTTCCCCAACCCCCTCAAGTACCGTGTTTTCACATACACTCCCCTTCACTTGTGTGCCCAAAGGTAAAAGACCCAGCCCCCCCTGCCGCAGGGCCATCCTCCCCACCCCCTTTCCCGGGTACCCAAATGGCTTCCCAAAAACCCCCCCCAAAACCCATCCCTCAAAACCCCCTCTCCCATTTCCTAAATATCACACGACCTAAAGGGATATATTTCTGCCACGCCCCACATTTTACTGTAACAATTTGTATTTACTACCAACCCCCCCTTTTCTGCAATGTTACATCCCCAGCCCTCCCCCCCCCGCGCATCCTACCCACCCGCTTACTCACAAATTCCCTTTGGGAAAATTTTTTTTCTCTGTGCCTCCCCAGCGCTCCCAAATATAAAACAACCCCCCCAAATTTTTAATTCTATCCACTACTTTTCCCCCACCCATAATGCTCCCCCAAACCCCCCCCCCCCCCCAACGTGCCCCTACTTCAAATACTTTTGACTTTGCTAAATTAACCCATCCCTTTTTCCCGGGGGCCCCCACCAAAAAAATCTTATTATACGCCCCACTTTTCCCCAATCCAAATTTTCCCCTCCTCCCAAAAAACTGGGGTTTTGTCATCCACATCCCCCCACAATACCACATCCCCCAGGACCCACCATCTCCCTTTTTCCCACCCTTCCTCATAAGCCAAAAAAAAAGGGTCCTGCATGCATGCAAAGGGGGATTTGGGGAACAAGAGGCAACCCTTTTTCGAAAACCCATCCCCATCTGCCCGGAAACCCCAAATTCCCCATTAACCTGTCCCCTGACCGTTGCAGGGGGTTATACAAATATTTCCGCCCACGGCACGATTTTCATCACCAAAACCCCTTTTTTTTTTTAAAAATACACGACAACTTATGTCTTTCTACACTGTCTTTAAGCCTGTTTCCCAAATAAACCCCCAAGATCCCCCCCGTTGTCAACCCCCACAAAATCCTTAATTCTTCCATCCCCTCACGAAAATTCACCGGGAACCCCAAACATTTGTCCTCTATGGGGGACTGGGGCCCAAGCACCTTTTTCATACGGTTACCAAAAAACCTTCGCAAAAACTTTATAATCCCACACATGAGGGAGATCCCCCTAAAGCACCCCAAGGTCTTCCCCCCCCCCCCTTATGGGCCCCAAAAACAAATCCCCCCCCGTGCCCTGCTTTCCCCCCCAACATCCCCCCTTTCCTTCAAAACATTTTTTAAAAAAACCGGACCAGACTTTCCCCTTCATACAATCCCAAGGGTGTTAAAAATAGAAATCATTAGGAAATTCCTAAAATTCCCCGGCGCTTTTCCCCTACTAAACCCCCATTATCGCCTCCCCCAAAACCTCCCCCCCCCCACGACCCAAAAACCTCTTTTAACCGAAACCTTCCTCCCCTCCCCCTAAAATACCTCTAACCCCCTTTTCCCCCAAAATCTCTCCCCCCCTCTCTCCTCCCTCCCTCTGTTTTAAAATTCTCCCTAAAACCAATAATCACAAAATTTGCTTTTCCTGGGGTACTAAGTACCTGCCCCCCCCTATATCCCCCCACCCCTTTACAAACCTCAAAAACCCCCATAATTGTGGTCTTCGGGTTGCCTTTTCCCCAAAAAACCCTCCTAAAAAACCCCACCGACGGTTTGTCACCCCTTTGAAACCTCCTCCTAAACCTTCCCTCCACTATCGCACCCAAAACGAAATTTTTGTATATCCCCCCAATCTTCCCTTTAAAAAACCTCTATTTCTCCATGTCTAGCCCCCCCCCCCCTTCATAACAATCATTTAGCCCCCCCTCTAAATATATTCTGTAAACCAAAACCCCACCTCACCCCCACCCCTTTTCCTTATGTTTGATAATACCCCCCTAATCTGAAATTTTAGGTGCTTTTTCCCCCCAATTCCAAGACATCCCCCCTCTTCGTTCCCAAAGCCTCCCATATTTTGTTTCCCCCACCTTTCCCTAAAAAAAAAACCCCCTTCCCCCCCCCTCCCAAAAGAAAGCCTCACATTCATTTTCCAATAACCCACATACCAAACGAACCACCCTTCTATGCCATCCGGGCCAAAATGGCACGAGGGTCCAAAAAACCCAAAATCATCGTCCTTTTCACGTTTTTTAAATGTTAATCTCGAGTTATTTTATATACGATCCAACCTGGCAGCAAAACCCCTTCCCCCAAAAAAACGTGTTCCTAATTTCCCCATCGCCCCTTCCCATGCATTAAAAAACCCCGCAATTTCCCCCAACAAATCCCCCATACTCCAAGCCCACCCCCCTGCCCCCCTCGGCTTCCAAACCTTATTCCTGATTACACAAATTTCCCTTTCCCCCCCTATTATAGAAACCATTGGAAACCCCCCATGTAAAAAGCAAAACCTCCCTTATTAAAAAAACCCTTTACCCCTTTTTTACTATCTGCCCCCGGCCTAAAATTCCCCCAAAAAAAATTTCTCAAACTCACCCCATATCCCCTTTCCCCCCCACCCCCCTCCCCTCCCCTCCCCCTTCCCAATTGAGCAAAAGTTTGGGAAAGGGCTGGACTCCCTCACTGGCCCCTGCCACCCCACCCTTTAATTTCCCTGAACTATCAACATACATCCTTTTAAAACCCTTTTAGCCTCAACTCTCTGCCATACTTTAAAAAATTTTTGTTTTGAATAAAACAAACATCAATGTTTAAAAAAACCCCCAAAACATCCTCCAAAACCCTACCGCTTACCGTCAGCTCCCAAAAGGGCCATTCCCCGTTTATCGTTTTGACCTTAAAAAATTCAGAAAGGGTGGCTTTCCTCTAGTCCCCTTTTGCCCCTTTCTGGGTTTCCCCTTTTTGCTGCTTTTGTCTTTTCCCCTGCCCCTCTTTCCCGCCTGGGCCCCCCCCCCCCCCCGGGGCCCTACCCTGGGCCCCCTTTTTAATCACTCCTGCCCACGTTTTTCTTCCCCGAACGCTGAGCTGGGTTTAAAAACCCCCTCATCCGCGAGCTCCAAACCCCTCTTTCTAGAAAGTAACCCCCAAAATTTTCCATTTAATATTTCCATTCCCCCTTTTGCACCCCAGCTTTCCCTTTAGCAACTGCAACTGCCCCGGCTTGCCCCAGGGGGCCCCGGGAAACTGCTTTAAACAATTTCCCTTTTCATCCCCTCAGAAAACCCCCTGTCTTTAGATGGGGGTTTTCCTCCGCACCGTTCCCGGAAAGACTTAAACACCCTGTAGGGGGGTAGATAACTCCCGGGATCACCGGTCCCCTCCCACCCCCACCCGGCTGCTGCTCAACCCCCCCGGGCCCGTTTGTGGGGGAGCATCCAAGCCAATGGTTTGTGTCACACAATTCTCTAACACCCCTCCCCCTTTTCCGCCCAATTACCTGTGGGCCCGCTGCCCCTCAAAAACTTTGGCAGGGGGTGCCCCCCTGGGGGCCTGTGACCACTTGCCGTTTTCCCCAAGGGGCGGCGCTGCTGCTTTAAACCCCAAAACCGGCCGCCAAAAGTGGGCAAAAACCCCGCACAGGGACACGGGCTTTCGTTGTCCCCCGCGTACGTCCCCCTTTCATCTTGGGCCTAAAAAATTTCCCCCAGGAAAAAAATTTTTTGGAAAGGTTCCTTTTTTAAAAAAACACTTGCGGTTTTATGATCAAGCCCCGGGAAAACCCCTTTAAAGAATTTCCCCCCTCCACAACTAAAGTTTTCAGGGGATTTCACCTCACCATATCTTTGGGAAAAATCTCTCTGATATCTACCCGTCTGCCCCCGAAAAGGAAAGTTTTCGGATTCCCCACCCGGTTTTTTGTATTTTGAGGCATCCCGCAGGCGTTAAACCCCCAACCAATTTATACTGTTTATGTTTTTCTTTCCCGGTTCTGAGTCCCGTCCTTTCATTGCCTCCCCTGTGCAGAAAAATTTTTTGGGAAAATTTTGTGATGAGCCATTAAGTGTATTCCCTTTTAATTCTTCAATTTCAAAAGCCATCGTGTCCAAAATAATTTGTTTTTAATAAAACTGAGGAAATTGTTTGGGAATTGCCCCTTTAAAAAAGGTCAACACACACGGTGTTTTTCTCCTCCTGGGGGTAGCTGGCAAACCATCTTTGGGAAAACAGGAAAATTGCGCACCCGAGAAAGCAAGAGCTGTTTGCGCAGTGCGTTTCCCCTTCCCGCCCCAAAACGAAGGGGGACAATGAAAAACCCAAATTTAAATGACAAAAGGATTGTACCTACATTTCTGGCAAGATATTGTGCCCAAAAAAAACAACAAAAAATTACAGCAAAAACATAGCTAAAAAAAAAATCCATGTCACAGGGTCATGAATTTTACATTAAAAAAAAACCTTGCATATAAATAAATTGGGACCTTAAAAAGACATTTTTAAAGGGGAAAAACACTTGAAAATGAAATATACAAAGAAGTTAAAATCAGTTTTTAAAAAACCCCTCTTTCGGGATTAATCAAAAAACCAAAACCAAAGCATAATCCTTTTAGAAAATTTTACATACGGATCCCTAACAATACAGCTTTTTTAAAATTGCCCCCGTGGAGCTGGCCAGTTTTTTGTGTGACTGGACTTATTATACATATTGTGTGTGGGGTAATATTTTATTTACGGGGAATGACATTGTAATTTGGAGTTTTTTTCAAAAATAAATTTCTGTATTTGTCCAATTGTTTCTAGGGGGCCTTGCAATGCATAGTGTTTTAAAGCTGTGATCATGCACGGTGTTTCCCGAGATAGGGTGTGAAAATGTTTTTTTAATGGGCTGTGCATTATTGGGGTTTGTCACTGGTGATCTGCAATTTTTTAGGTTTTTTTTTTGAGAGTTTAAAGTTTTAATGTACGTTTTGATAGTGTAAATAAAAATTGGGCAAAAAGGGTGTTTTTAGGTTTTTTGTTTGGGTTTGGTGCGTGCAGGACAGTCTTTATTTTGGTTTTTTTATGTTCCCTGGTTATATTTTTTTTGGTTTTTTTTGTACTGTTGTCAATAGCCTATGTTTTTGTCCATATAAGCTTTTATAGACTTGAATGTCATAGTTGAAGCTGTGTTAAATTTTTTTAAAAACTGAAAAGGGATGTTTAAAAAAGTGTAGAGGCTTAAATTTGGGTTGGGTTTGAGGGCAAGTTTATTCCAAAGGGTTTTTTAAATCCTTTTTTATGTCTTTGTGACTTTTCTTTATCACCCAAAGTTTTGTAAAAAATATTATTTGTAAATGAAACCCTTAGGACAATTACCCTAAATTAAAGTTTTGATCATTGCTGGTTTTGACCCTTAGATAAGGGAACATTCATTGTTTATAGTATATTAGGGTTTTAAAAAAGTGGGGGGGGTTGGGAATTTTTAAACCCCGGGGGGGGGGGGGGGGGGAAAAAGTCTGTTTTAAAACTTCATTTCAATGATTGCATGGTCGTTTTCGAATTTTTAAGTACCATTTTCGGGGATGTGTATATAAAAGTTTGTTCATATCATTTTAATTCTGTTGGGGAGCTCCAACATTTTGGGTTTGTGTTAAAATGATAGGATGAGGGAAACAGGGAGGGGGGGGGGTGTACCCCCACGGAGTTGTAAAATCTGGTGTGAAAAATTGCCCGTAGGAGGGTTGTGTTTTTTTTTAGACTTAAATGATTTTACATATTTATTTAAATTTTTTTAATGTCATGTTTTAAATAAAAAAAAAAAAAAAAAAAAACTTTACATATAACCCAAAATACGAATAAACAGGAAAAAAAAATACGCTTTTGAAACACAATAACTTTAAGCGCCCTACTGTTACAATAAACCAAATTTCATTCCCGACACAAAAAGGACTACGCCCCCTAAAAATGTCCCAAAATTTTCCCGTTTTACCATTTCAGGGCTAAAACTGTTTTTAATTTTGTCTGTATTTATCAGACTAAATGTCTAGATAGGGCTGGAAACCATACAGACAAAAATGCTAGATATGTCTGTTTTACCATACAGACCCAAAAATGTCTAATATGTCTTTTATACCATTCAGACAAACTGTTAGATATTTTTTGTATTTTCCCCTACAGACTTTAAATCTGTCTAGATAGTCTGTATACCAACAGACTAAAACTTAAAATCAAGAACTTAGAAACGAAACCAAACCGGTATCCAAAGGGGAGGGTTTTTAGATTAATAAAGTTTATTATGCACCCCAAAAACCCATCCTGGGGGCGGGAGTCAAAAAATTACAAGGTTTTAAAAAATTTGGGCCCAGGGAAATGGGGGTCAAAGTTTTTTACAGCTGGCAAGTTTTCAGAGGTAAAAGAATTTACAATTTACAAAGGTAATGAATCACAATTTACAAAGGAAAGGGAAATCCAGGTAGGTCTAGTCACAATCAAAGACAAGTTACAAAGGTATTTTTCAGATTCAGAGGTACACAAAGGGTCCGGGGCCCGGGGTCCAAAGTTTTGATTTGGGTGAACCCAGGGACAAAATAATGAACTCACAAATTACAAAGGTAATGAACTCACAAGTTACAAATGAAAAGAATACTGTTTAAAAATGGTTTTCTTTTCGTTTATAAAATGGGTCAATAATGAACAAAATTTTAAAAGTAATGAGCAATTCCACTTTCCCCCACCCGGGCACAACTTTAGTGAGTTATTGGTTTCAAATGTTTTATTTTTGAGCCCCTCTCACACACCACACACAAAACCCAAAACACACATTTCAAATTCATACACACACACACAAAAAAAACACCCCAAAACACAAAAACACCCCAACCCCCACACCAAAAAAAAACATCACACACACCCCACAAAAACCCCCAAAACACACACACACACCCCTTAAAAAAAAAAAAAACCCCAAATCAAAAACCCTGCCCCACGCAAAACACACTCATACACGCACACACACTATACACACACACACACACTATACTCCCCCAAAACACAACACAAACCAATCACTCATACACATACACCCAAAAAACACACACCCACACAAACACACACACACACACACACACACACACACACACACACACACAAAAACACAAACACAAACACACACACACACACACACACACACACCCACACAAACCCACACACACACACACACACACACACACACACACACCACCCACACCACACACACACACACACACACACACACACACACACACACACACACACACACACACAACACATGAAGCAGTATCGCTAGTGCTCCCAGGATTTAGCGTTTTAGTGGCTGTCCTAAGATATTATTAGCGGTCATCGTACGTGAGTGAATCAGTGAACATACCTACAAGAGTGTAATAGCTTTCAAGAGTGCGATAATGTGATAGGATCAAGAATTTTACAATTTAAATTTGAATGAAATTTGAGTGAGGGAGGGTAGCAGTCAGCTGATCAGGCTGCTGGCTGCAGTGTTGACACAAAATATCCAAACAGTTAATTGGGTTAACGGTGTGATCTGAAATATAACAAATACATATGTTAGTTGGTTATAGCAGCAGTGTAGTGATAAGGTCATAAAAGAGTGATTAAGTAAATACTGAAAGTAAGAAAAAATTAGTCAATCCCCAGCTGTTGGTGTTGTGAATGTAGCTAACATCATCAGACTTGTTATGACCATAATACTGTACTAAAGAAAAAAGAGGGAATACCAAGTCTTAAAAGAAAAAGAAAATAAAAACTTGAATGCATGATAAAGTTCCTGAAGGAATTACAAAATTGAAGGAGTTGATAGACGACCAGCAGGAACCTCCATTGTTGTGCAGACGACATCACTTGCCTATTTGTGGTTAATTTTCGTTAGTGTCTAAAGTCTCAAGTGTCTCGCCCTGCTGGTTGTATGCTATACCATCTCTCTCTCCCTATTTCAGTACCAGGAGATAGATAGTGGTTAGTAAATTATCTAAATATCGCCAGGTAAAACTCCAGAAGAGTTGTGTAGCCTAGTGAACCCCCCCCCACCGTTTTTCTGAGGGACAAGCTAGTAAACAAGTACGCACATACAAACACACGTGTGCACCCGTAATTATTGTTATAATAAACATTAGTATATATTAATAAGGAATTGAGTGAGAAAAAATAATCCTATAATCTTCAAAAAGTAAAGTAGCCTAGTGTGCGGAGATCTGGGCCGGGAGAGTACCGGTGAAACAACAGTTAGTTAGTTAGTTTAATATGTTTATTATGCACCCCATACCCATCCTGTGGGCGGTAGTCAAAAGATTACAGAGGTACATAATTGGTCCAGGGACTGGACTCCAAAGTTTTGATAGCTGAGCAAGTTACAGAGGTAATGAACTCACAATTTACAAAGGTAATGAACTCACAATTTACAAAGGTAATGAACTCACAATTTACAAAGGTAATGAACTCCAGGTAAGTCTGGTCACAATCATGACAAGTTACAAAGGTATTTACAGATTACAGAGGTACGTAATGGGTCCAGGGACTGGGCCCCCAAAGTTTTGATAGCTGAACTAGGTACAAAGGTAATGAGCTCAGAAGTTACAAAGGTAATGAATTCTGTAGAATGGTTACTTACGTTTATACTTTGGCTACAATCATGAACAAATTATAGAGTAATGAGCAATTCACACTTCCACACCCGGTCACAACTGTAATGAGTTATTGGTGCAAATATTGATTGTTGAGTCACACACACACCACACACACACACACACACACACACACACACACACACACACACACACACACACACGTGGAATAGACAAGGTGGACAAGGACAGGATGTTCCAGGGAGGGGACACAGAAACAAGAGGCCACAATTGAAAGTTGAAGACACAAATGAGTCAGAGAGATAGTAGGAAGTATTTCTTCAGTCATAGAGTTGTAAGGCAGTGGAATAGCCTAGAAAATGACGTAGTGGAGGCAGGAACCATACACAGTTTTAAGACGAGGTTTGATAAAGCTCATGGAGCGGGGAGAGAGAGGGCCTAGTAGCAACCGGTGAAGAGGCGGGGCCAGGAGCTAGGACTCGACCCCTGCAACCACAAATAGGTGAGTACAAATAGGTGAGTACACACACACACACACACACACACACACACTTTAGTTTAATATCTTTATGCACCCCATACCCATCCTGGGTATGGGGTACATAATGGTACATAATGGGTCCAGTGACTGGACCCCAAAGTTATGATAGCTGAACCAGTTACAAAGGTAATGAACTCCAGGTAGATCTGGTCACTAATCATGGCAAGTTACAGAGGTAATGAATCAGCAACAACAATAAAGATCTGGGCCGGGAGAGTACCGGTGAAACAACAACAATAACAAATAGTGTTAACGTAACCCCCCCCTCTTTTTCAAAGAACGACAAGCTATAAACACACCACAAAAACAAAAAGTGTACGAAATTTAAATTTATTTATAGTATATATTATGCAAAATTAAAAAGGGAATTTTGTTTGTAAAATTTTTTTTTTTTATAATCTTCAAAAATTTAAGCGTACCTAGTTTCGCCGCAAAAAAAACCCACACACCCACAAAACCCACACACACCCACACACCCACCCACATACCCCCCCAAAACCCCCACACACCCCCCCCACACACCCCCCCACACCCCCCCCACACCACCCCCACACACCCCCACCCCCCCCCAAAACACCCCACACACCCACACCCCCACCCACAACCCCCCCCCCACACCCCCACACCCCCCCAAAACACACCCACACACCCACCCAACCCACCCCCCACACTCCCCCACACACCCACCCACACACCCACCCCCCAAAAACCCACCCACACCCCCCCCCACAAAAAACCCACACAAAAACACACACACACACCCACACACCCCACACCCCCACACACACCCACACAACCCCCCCCCCACCCCCCCACCCCCCCCAAACCCCCCCAACCCCCCAAAAAACCCCCCACCCCCACACCCCCCCACACACACACCCCGCAACACACACACAAAAACACACACACACACACACACAACACACACACACAAAAACACACATATTCCCAACCCACATAAACCCCCCCCCCCCCCACCGACATCTCACCCCTTTCCCCTGATCCCCCCCCCCCTCTTTCCCCTCCCCTCCCCCCCTTTCCCCCTCACCCACTTACCCACTTGCTTACCCCTCCCCTCCCCCCCCCCACTACTCTCCCATAAAAGCCACATTTTCCTCCTCTACCCCCCCCCCCCACACTCTGACAATAAAATACAAACCCTTTAACATACAGAATTACATAGGTTTCCCACTCTGAGACAATCAGGATAAAACAAAAATGGGGTTCCCAGAGAGCAACAAAAAACCCAAGGGCCCGGAGGGGAAACTGAAAAGGAAAAATTTGGGCAGCAGAGCCCCACAAAAAGGGAACAAGAAGGGGAAAAGAAACTAGAAAAAATTAGAGAAAAAGGGAAGAGAGGATAGACATGGAAAGCGGGAAGTGGGAGGTAAAAAGTCAAAACCCAGCAGGGGCCGGGATACAGATTTAAAGAAAGGAACGGGAAAAAATCTAAAAACAGCCTAAAGAACAAAGAACTTTTTGGGGTTGGACAACAGAGACCCTTACCCCCAGCCACAAATAAGGGGCTGTGGGGAAAGAAGGAGCAAAACGCATTTTAAAGCTCTATCAGTGGAGACTGTATTTAAATGAAAACTAAGCTATATGTGGCCCCCTTTAAAAGACCAAAAACAGGGGCCCAGGGAAACCCGAGAAGGGAAAATAAAAGGGCCCCCACTGACCCCCCATGTCGTAGCTGGGGAAAAAATGAAAAAGGGAAAAGCTGAAAATGGGGGAAAATAAAATTAAGAGGGGATACACAGGGTTTAGGGCAGTGGGAGAATGAAAGGGTGAGGTCAGTCTTTGTGTAGGGGCTACGGGGAAGTTAAAGGGGGGAAAACATATGAAGCAAGAAAAAAGGGAAAAAAAAAGCAATTAAAAAGCATATGAAAGTAATGGGAGAAGACGACATGACCCACGGGAAAATTTTTGGGGAGAATAGGGGGGTTTTGTAAAAAAAAAAACCCCGGCCGGGTAAAAAGTCCCTTTTAAAGGGCAAAAATCGACTCGAACAGGAAACTGCGGGAAAAAAAAACGTTTAAAAGGGAAAATGGGGCATACAGGAAGTGTACCCCGACGGAAGAACCCCAAGCAAAAGGGGGAAAAAACTGGAGAGAGAGGGGTAAAAAAGGCGAAAGGGGAAAGGGAGGGGGGAAGGAAAAACAACAGGAGTTTCCCAAACAGGAAGAAGAAAAAATACAACCCCCCTCACGTTTTCCAAAAGAAGCCCCCCAAACCCAGGTCAACCCCAGTGCAGCCAAACACTCAAAACCAAAAAACACCCTTTCCAAATATCCAATGCCCCCCCCCAACTACTTTACAAATCCCCCCCCACAGCAAACACCATATTTCCCTTTATAAAGGTCTCCCATTTCCCCCAACCCCAATACCCCCTCCCAAAACCACCCCTTGGGAAAAAAATTTTAAAGGGTTTTGGTATAAAAAAATGCAGAGGAATAACAAAAAAGTATAAAGGAGTGGCACGAAAGAATAAGGGGGACACCCCCAAGACAAAATTTAGCACTCACAGAAACAAAACTCCCCCAAGAAGAATAACAGATTCAATTTTTCCCCCGGTATCAAACTTCAGGAAAAGGACAAGGGAGGAGAGGGGAGGGGGGAGTTGAAACTGCTCATTAAAACCCAGTGGGGTTTTGAAAAAAAGGGAAAGGGGAATGGAGGCATGGGTAAAAGGGATATTTAGTAGGAAACAATCCAGTCTGGGGGGAATAAGGTGAAAATTGCAGTAATGTAAAACCCCACCACAAACTGCAGGAGACCAAGAGAAAAATACAAGAGAGAAAACAAAAAGCCAGGCCCGGACCACTACCGAGGGGGCCAGGAGAGCAAAAGGGGGGGGAAGCAAATTTAAATAGTTAGGGGGGTTTTTTAAATTTCAAAAGGGGAGATTCGGGGAAAAACCGGGGGCCCCCCGGGGTTTTTTCCGAAACTTTGGAGGGGCCAAAGAAAAGGGTGTGTACGGAAAACCTCAGGGGAAATAAAAAAGTTGAGACACTCCCAGAGAGAGAGGAGAAGATAAACCCACAAGACTGGCCCCTTGTTTTCCCCTTGAGTGTTCAGACATCGAGGATTCTTGTAAAAAAGGGCCCCCTGGGACTAGTGATCATGGGGTTTTCTGTCCGGGGGCTTAAAACATATTTGAGCTCCAAGTGGAGAGAGTAGCGGGAAATAGGGGGGGAAAAAACCCAAACTAAAAAAGGGGGAAACCCTATCAGGAATGAGGAACTTCCTTCAAAACATTCAGGGGGAAGGGGGGAACTGAAGGAAACCATTACAAAAAAATGAGGGCCCCCTTTGTGCAACAAAATGAAAGGGGAGGCAGAGGAAAATTTTTTCCCCCAAGGGAAACAAAAATAAGGGAAAAACCCGAAGGCCCCTTGGTTCCCCCAAAAGGTGTAGGGGGGCCCAAAAAATTTAGGGTAGGGGGAAAAGGGAAAAAGGGTTTCGGGGAAGACAAAAACCCCCCAAAATAAAAAATTGCCAAAGAGCCAGAAATAAATATGCACAGTTAAGAAGGGGGCTCGCGACAATTGAAAATGCATAGTCGAAAGCCCCAAGACTGACCCGAAGCTTTTGTACACCCCACTTCGGAGGAAAAAAAAAACAGCCCAAGGGAAACCGGGTAATCAGATTTAGGAAGGGTGAGGGGAATTAAACAAGCAACGACCGAGTTTTGGGTCAGGAGCTCAACACGAGTTTTAAAGAAGTATTTCCCAGGGGAAAAACCAGTAGGACCCCAGGAAATCAGAACGGGGGGGTTACACCAGAAAAGTGCGGATGGGGGACATAAAACCCAAAGGGGGAAGTGAAAAGCTGCACAAACAAAACACCTCAAAGGCGGGGGGCCCAAAGAAAAACATCTTCTCCGGGGGCCCCAAAAAGAGGGGCGGTTTTTTGTGTGCCAAAAAAACAAAGTCTTCAAACATCATTTGAAACTGGGAAATTTTCCCTGAGGTAGGGAAAGGTGGCCCAAATGAAATCCCAATTTTTAAAAAGGGAGACAACATTAGGCACTAAACTACAGACCTGTATCCTAACGGGGTTTTATTTTGCAAGGTCTGGGGAAAAATAAACAGGAGGAGAGGGGGCACCTGGAAAGAAAAAAAGTGTAAAAATTGACAAACCGCATGGGTTTTTAGGGAAGGGGAAAACCCGTGTCACAAAAAACCCACTAGAGTTTTTTGACAAGGTGAAAAGAAGTAAAACCGAGAGGAGGGGTGGATCGACTGCAAATTTTTTTTTGGGGGCTGGGAAAAAGGCCCTTTGACACAAATTCCTCACAAAAAGGTTACTGGGAAAAAGCTAGAAAATCAGGCACAATAACAGGGGAAAAGGGACTGCAATGGATCAGAGAAACCTTCAGGGGGGCAACAACGAGTCCCTTTTTACGTGACAGGGGTCAGAGTGGGCGCTTGGACAAGCGGGGTTCCAAGGGGGGCAGTCCTAGGACCTGTGCCCGTTCTTTGGTATTGGAAAGAATAACAGAAGGGGTAGACTCCCGAAGTGGGCCTTTTTTGCAAATGTTTTGAAATTTTAAAAGAAGAATCAAAAACGGATGAGGATCAGGAGGGGCTAAAAAAGGACCTGGACAGCTGCAACCTGGGCCGCAATGGCCTTTGTTTTAAACCCCGCCAAATGCAAAATCATGAAGATTTGGGGAAGGGGAAAGAAGACCGCAGACACAATATAGTTTAGATGGGAAAAGACTGCAAAAACCCCATCAAGGAAAAAAAAATCTGGGGGTGAGTATAACACCGGCATTCTCCTGAGGGGCACATAAAACGATAACGCTGCAGCATACGGGGGAAAACAAACCTACGGATGCTTCCGATACCTCATAATGATCGTTCAAGACACTGTATACCATTTTCGTCAGGCCCAATGGAGTTTCAGCACCAGTTTTTAAAACCACATTTTGTCAAACACGTCAAGGGAAAAATTTGAGAAAGTGCAAAAGGGTTTGCAACAAGACTGTCCCCGAGTACGGGGGGTTGTCCTACGAAGGAAAGGTTTTAGGGGGAAACCCTGACGACCCCCTTTGGGGGCCAGGAGGGTCGGGGAGAATGATAAAAACCTAAAAATACTGCGCAGAATAGACAAGGTGGACAAAAACAGGGGTTCCAGAGATGGGACACAGACACTAGAAAGGGCCCCAATTGGAAGTTTAAGACTAGATGAATCGAAGGGGTGTTAGGAAGTATTTTTTCGTTTAAGAGTAGTCAAAAATCGGGGAAAAGTCTAAAAGTGAAAATAGTGGGGGGCGGGAACCATTAAAATAGTTTTAAAGGGGGAGGTATATAAAGCTCATTAGCAGGGAGAGAGGGACCCAGTTGCCCAAAAAAGTGAAAAGGCGGGGGGGCCCGGAGCTATGACTCGACCCCGAGAAAAACCCCCAAAAAAAGGTGAGTACAAATAGGTAGTACACACACACACACCCCACAATGCACATATGTGGGAAAGCTTTTTTATTTTCAGCTACAAAGCGGGGGATTTTTCCAGAATGGTCTGTAATAACCCCCTGGGGTAAAATACTTTGGGCCCTTTTTTAACATTTTGGGGTGAGTTGGTTTTTTAAATTCATTTTTAAATTTTTTTGCACTCCAATTTCATAATGACGCAGGGTGTGACAATAAACCATTGGCAAAGTTTACATTTTTTGTTTTGGGAAAATTTGGGGGTGGGGATTTTTTTCCCGCCAAAGATACTTGTAACCCCGCCGGGGCCGGCGGGAGTTTACTTTCCCAAAATTGCTTATTTTGTTGGTTTCACCATAGACATGTGGTCCTCCTGCGATGAAAAAAAGATAGATGGACTCACTGGTGGCAAAATTCCCCGACCTTAAGTCCCTAAAAATTTAGCTGAATTTTTTTTCGTATTTTGTTCTCAAACTATTTCCGACAAGCCAAAAATTTAATTACCCCCTCTTTGAAAACATGCAGCTTAGCCAATTTTTTCAGTTCTAACAGCATCTGAGACCAAAGTGAGGGTGGAACCACAGCATTTGCACCTGACTCCACTGGGCCACCCAAACCTACCTTTCTGTGTCCCGGCTTCTGACAAAGCAGCCCCTTTTTTGCTTAATGATTTGAGGGGGCATTTTTTGGGTAAGAAAACATTACAAAAATTTAAAATGTCAATCTTTTATACAAATGCATTTTTAGTTTCAAGGGGGTTTGGGGAAACATTCTGTCTGAAGGGTAAAAGGCCCCCAAATTTTTGATCGTGCTCCAATTTCCCTTTTAAAAGGCCCTCACTCTGTTCGACAACAAACAAACACTACCACTGCACCAGTGGATTGGGGAACAGAAACCCCTCAACGTAAAAAAAATTTCGGGGAGTGTGTTTCGTGTGACTAAATTATTTAATACGTTAAAGGGCCCCATGTTTGGCTTCAAGGCGAATTTTGGTTGTGATTTAAGAATAGTTTGGGGGGAAAGGAGGAATGGTAAATTTGGAATGGGGGAAAATTTCCTTTGGGGCGGAGAAGTTTCCGGGGTTTTTTACTTTAAAAAAATGAAAACATGTATTCCCGATTCATGCGGAGGTCGGTTCCCGTCTTTTCGATCCCCCGGAGGAGTGTTTTAACCATGCTGAGGAAATTTGGAGGGGTTCTGGGCAGGGGTTTGAATAGCTTGCCTGAGCATTTTAACCCCAATTAGGGTATTTTTTTTTATTTTCACGATTTGAGGGTTTGGGAAAATTTAAGTTCTTTTTGCATATTTAAAATTTGGCAAGGGGGGACGAGGGCATCCCAGGATGATCCCATTGCTTCGTTTGGGATTTTTCCAAACCCCCAAATTCCATCAGACACCAAAAACAAAATTTGTGGCGCAGCATAATCAAAAACCCTTTATCTAATATAAGAAAATACATCATTTTCCCAATTTTTACCCTTTGCACCATACCTGGGGGGAAGCCCTGCCACAATCTAAGTGCCCCTTAGGGCGTTCTTTGTTTTTGGGGACAAAGTCTTTTTAAAACAACAGGGCCAAGTAGTAACCCTTCCCCCGCCTAGAACCTGTAACGCTTACATATTCTAAAAAAGACCACATGGGGAATTGGATTTTGGAAAGAAATGTGCCTCTTTGAGGGGACGGCCTATTGAGTATCTTTTTTTTATCAGTAGAGATTATCAACCCCCAGGCCCCCCCCGCCGGGGGGTACATGATTAAAAAGGGTTTTTGGGGGTTTTTGGGAATCCGGTGGTGGAAAACATTTTATCATCAGCAAAACTGATTCAAAAAATTAAGGGGGGACTAGGCTTTTGCATTAAAATAATGCATTAATTTGAATATTGAACAGTGTGGGACTGAAGCCACCTCCCTTTTGGGGTTTCCCCAATTCAAAAACTTTAGTTACACCCTTTTTGTCCCTTTGGGAACAACACCGACGATTTTCTGTTGGGCAGGTAGCCCTTTTAAACCAGCGGGGAAAACCATCCTCCCCAAAATCCATTCTGGAAAATTCACCCCAATTTTTAAAATGTCGGTTTGGGGTACATCGAAAGGGTTTTTTTGGGCAAGGAAGGTTTTGGGGGAAAGGGGCTGTCAGTGTGCAGGGGGTTTAGAAAAGGGGGCTAATGCCCTGTGCAAAACCCCTTCTTTCCCTGCATGAAACCCTTTTAAACCCGGGGGGGGCAAAAATTGTTTGAAAACGGGGACATGGGACCGAATTTAAGGGAATTCCCTTTTCTCAAATGTTTTTTCAAAGCAGGGTATTTAAAAGATATTGGGGCGAAATCATTTTTTTGATTTGGCTTTAGGAAAATTTTTAAAGGGAAAAAAGAGGCTGGGTTGGCCCAAAATTTGAAGGGAGGTTTTTAAAAATTAAAATAGCTCATGTTAATAATTAAAAAAAGGATTACCTGGGACTTGACCCCCGCAATTGAGTATTTTTTTAAGTAATACCATCCTCACCAGGGGACGTGGAGTTGCCCTTTTTTAGCGCTGCATCAAGTTCATAATTAGTGAAAGGAATGTTGCAATCATCTGCCTTACTGAGCATAAAGCAAACAAGTCTCTCCCTTGCATCATATTTGTCATTTAATTTTGCCTGTGTGGTACTGGGAAGATACAGGGTACAGACCATAATTATAAACTTTAAAAAGAATCAATCATGCATACATAAAGTATTACATAACGTCTGACCCATGACAAAGGCTCAATACAATAGAAAGGGATATATATTTATATGTATATATGCACACACACCCACACACCCACATCCACACACACACACCCACACGTACACACAAAATTTTTCACAAAATCACATTTATCAGATGCACTGTGGGACATGGGGCATCCCTGTCTAAGGCCTCTACCCATTGCAATTTCCCTCCCCATACACCCATTAATCTGTATCCTCATTCTCGCCCCCTTGTACAACGTATTTACCCACTCGACTATTTCCTCCCCAAAACCCTGTCTCCTAAGTATAACCTGCAAAGCTCCCCTTTCCACTCTATCATATGCTCCCTGCCAATCTAGAGCCAACAAAGCCGCCCCTCCACCCCCACCCTTAGCTTCCACAAAACTTCTCAGTATCCCATGTCCTTCAATCATCGACCTTCCCGGCAACCCAAACTGAGATTTTGACACCACCCTCCCCACAACACATTTGAACCTATTACCTAAAATTTTTGCAAACACCTTATAGTCTGCACACATCAGTGATATGGCTCGGTACTCCCGAAGGGTGGGCTGCCCCTTGACCTTCGGGACCAACACTACAACTGCTGTTACCTGCTTCTCCCCCAACTTACCCTTCTCCTTCATACGATTAAATAACCTAACTATAAATTCCTTTATCAACGTCCAATGTTGTAAATAAAATTCTACCGGGAGACCGTCAATACCGGGAGCTTTCCCCTTCCTCATTCCCCTTAACGCATTCTCTATTTCCTCTGCCGTAATAGTCCCACCCAAAGCCTTTCGATCACTATTTCCTAAATTACACGTCACATACGTACACACCTTGTCCAACGCCACGTCACCCACCCCCCCCACTGTTCCAGTACTTCTCGTACCAAGCCTCCGCATATGCACACATCCCCTTCGTGGTTCGTATCTCCTGCCCTACTCTATAATTCCCAACCATCTCCGTTACCTCTAAACATGGTATAGCTGTCACTGCCTGCCTTTGCTTTTGATGCCGCAAAACACACGCTGACGGCTTGTCGCCCCCAAAGCACTTCCTCCACCCCTGCCTGCACCCTTACAGCTTGAAACCTTTCATTTTGCAACACCCTCAACCTTCCCTTTATTTCAGCTATTTCATCCATAGAAAATTATTCCCACCCACCCCCTCCCATAGCAACCTCTTAACCTATCCTCTAAATAGTTAGCCAGTCCATATTTTAAATTATTAATACGTTTTCCCTCTCTCACATAAAACTTTCTAATCCTTTCCTTTGCGACACTATCCCACCATGTCACAATGTCATCCACTCCCTGTTCTTCCACACTAGCTCCCTCCATAGGACTGAAAACCCCTCCAACCCCCCCTCATCACCTAACACACTTATATTAATTTCCAATAACTTCTACATATGTCCGCGAGCGTCCCCCACCCAACCTCCACCACCACTGCCCTATGATCTGACATTGTAGCCTCAACAGTACTGAAAGATTTCACATCCACTCCCTGAGAAAGGTACACTCTATCTAGTCTTGCAGCATAACCACTCCTAACAAACGTATATTCAGTCTCCCACACCGCCCCCCCAAAGGCATCACGTAACCTAACATCCCTTAATAAATCCCTAAGAGCTCATTACCTCTGTAACTTGCTCAGCTATCATAACTTTGGAGTCCAGTCCCTGGACCCATTATGTACCTCTGTAATCTTTTGACTACCGCCCACAGGATGGGTATGGGGTGCATAATAAACATATTAAACAAAA